>JAQFVV010009078.1:0-17741 GCA_028023455.1 Epiperipatus broadwayi | reverse complement strand
ATCAGTATATATATATATATATATATATATATATATATATATATATATATATATATATATATATATATATATATATATATATATATATATATATATATATATATATATATATATATATATATATATATATATAAACATTACAAGCATAAAGTGTTGTAGAGGGTATTTCTAGATTCTTGAATAATTTTTTAAAAACAATTTGTTGATTTTGGTCAGTACACAGTTTCTTCTTCTTTTGAGGCTTTTGATAAGATTAATAATTTTAAAATGGAAAGTAATTGGGTATTTGGAAGTTTAGATATTGAAAATATGTATCAGTCTGTTAATAGGTTAAGCAGTATTGATGTTCTTTTGTCTGTATTAGATTAAGGAAGAGCGTCCTTTATCAAAAAATAAAATTAAGGTCAGACGTGTGCTCTTCCGATCTTTTTGTTATTGGAAGATTCTATGTATTTTACTTATAGAGGTAATTTTTATAAGATTAAGGAAGGGTGGATAATAGGTTATATTATTTCTCCTTTAGTATGTTCAGTTTATATTAGTTTTATGGAAGAGGAAATTATTATTAAAAAGAATTGTTTATATGTAAAATTATTTGTCAGATATGTTGATGATTGTTTATTTGTAGTTGAGAATGATAAATTGGAGGAATTTGTAAATGAGTTTAATTGTTTTGATCCTTCTATAAAATTTGTGTTAGAAGGAGGGGGGTTAGATTTTGGTAAGTTAAAATTTTTAGATCTTTTTGGTGATTAGAAATATAGAAACTAATTGTTTATTGTGCAGTCATTTAGTTAAAAGTAAAGAATTAAGATCTATAATTAAACCTGATAGCTATCAGCCTGTATCTCATAAAGTAGCTGCTTTAAGGAATTATTGTCATAGGAATATTAAATTAAATAATTCTAGTGGGGTAGCTTTGTTTCAGAAATATCAATTTTATAAAGATTATTTGAGTGTTGGATACTCTGATAAATTTGTTAAAAGTATTTTATTTAATAGTAATATTTGTAAGGATGTAAAGGTTAAAGAAAAATATGATTTTATTTCTTTGCCATTTAAATTGTCTTCTTATAAAATTGTGTGTAGAAATAGTAAATTGTTTGGAAATAAGAAAATTGCTTGGAAAAGGGGTGTTACATTGAATAATTTATTAAATAATACAAAAGAAGTTTTTGATAGAAAGACTATTCCTGGTGTGGTATATTTTATTCCTTGTTTATTTTGTAAGAAGGTTTACATAGGTCAGAGTAGTTTGAGTTTAAATGAAAGAATAAAGGTTCATAAAAGTAGAGTTAAAAATAGATATCTTAGTTCTGCTTTGTATGTCCATGAAAAAGATACAGGCCACACTATTGATTTTGATGAAGCTAAGGTTGTCTTCTTTGAGAGAAATGAAATCAAAAGAAGAATTAAAGAGTCTTTATTATTGAAAATTTATTATTCTGAAGCAATTAACTTATTTAAGAGTTCTTTTAATATTAAGGGTGGATGGGAAGTGAATGGATTTGTGGGTAGTTTTTAATAGTATATATAATGTGTGGTTTTTTTTTTAGTTCTTTACACTTGAGAAGTCTGCTTGTAGCAGTGAAACCTTAGGTTGTGTTTTAATATTATTTTTATGCTGGTCTGGTTTAATTTTAGATTTGGGGTAGTTTTGATTATATATATATATATATATATATATATATATATATATATATATATATATATATATATATATATATATATATATATATATATATATATATATATATATATATATATATATATATATATATATGACACTTTTGTCATTTGACAACATGGAAAAATAAATTAGATTATTTTTTCTTACATTTAAATAATATACATCTTCATATTAAATTTACAATGGATAATATAATGTGGAGACAGAGTCCGAATGAAAAACTCCCTTTTCTTGATGTTCTCATCATCATAACATCAAATAGTTTATCTTTTTTTCAATTTACAGAAAAAAGACACACACAGACAGATATTTATATTTTTACATTCTCATCGTCACCCAACTCAGATAGTTTTTGTAGCCAATACTCTTTTAAATAGAGCAATTCACATTTCAGATTAGTGACATCTAAAGGAAGAAATAAATTATATTAATGATGTTTTATTAGCAAATTGTTATAATTATAAAACTTATATAAAAAAGCCTCATTTCAAGACCAACATGAACAAAATAGAAAACAAAATTTGGTAAATCAGCTATTAGGATTTCTGTTCCACATGTAAAAGGAACTACAGACAATACTGATGTATAGTGAAATGCTATAATATGGATACAGCATTTTCTACTCATCAAAGAATCAGCACACTAATTTAACCAAGCCTAGGATTCAATCCTTCTTGAATCTTATGGTGTTTATTAAATCTCATGTGAAAATTGTAAAACTTCTTACATAGGTATGAATAATTGTCACATCAGTGTTAGGAGAGATGAGCATGCTAATGCAGTTAATCAACACTTATCTTCATCACTCTAATTCCAAACTATAGATTCCGGTCATAAAATTGATTTTTTCTTTTAAAAGGATCATATCCAGATGTGATAATCTCTACCAGTGCAAAATTAGTGAAGCTTCATCAAGATTCATAAAAGGCGAAATTGTATCAATAAATGATATGATACATGCAAACTTCCTCTTATTTGGAAAGATATTTTTTTTAAAAAAAAAAACATTCTTAATTTAACATTTTTGCTATTAGTGGAACTTTAACATTTTTTTTTTTAAAATCAGTTTTGTAGCTTTTCTACAACCATCTTTCTACCTTTTATCAACCATATATATATATATATATATATATATATATATATATATATATATATATATATATATATATATATATATATATATATATATATATATATATATATATATATATATACAATGTTTTCATGATTGTATGATGTAGATAAAATTATTTTTTTGGGTAAAACCCTGTATTGTTTTCTATAATACACCAATATTTTGACGAATTAGCATCCACCATTGTCAAGGTAAACTTTTGAAAGAAAGCATGTTCAAATTTCAAAATGTAATGTGACTGAGTGTGAGATGAAGCACGAGAATTAGCTTAAAATAATTTAGTATTCAGAATATGAGGGTTTATCAAAATGAATATTTCTCTTAATTTTAATAACTATCGATTTAAGGTCAATATTCGAAGACATAGATAAAATGAAAGGTTTCCATATGTCCTGAATATGTTGTGCTTCCAAAAAGCCATATTTAAACCAGTAGGTTGTATTAATATTTAAATTGACTCTCTCATGGTACTCAAATAATATCTCCTGAAATTAGCAAGCGTTTTTGTGATGTCAATGCGAGGCTTGTGATCAATTTCTAAAAAAATGGTGGTTAAAAATTGATGTGTTAATTTATTAATTAAAAACATTTTTATGTTCCTTATTTCTGACATTTATTCATCTATTAGACTGACCTACATAGGTTCTTGAGCACTGCAAATTTAAAATTTCATAAACTTTTTGGTGTTCCAAAAATATTCTGTATTTAGTTTTATGTAAAAATCACTATTTTTTTGCCAATAGAAAAAGTAGTCTTTATAATAAAACAAAATAATATTATATTGATTATGTCAATAACCCTTTTAGTATATGGTAAAAATACTCTATTAAAAGATGAATTGTCAATACTATCCTCTTTTTTTTCCTTATTAGCAATGCTATGTAAATCCTTACATATGATGTTTTTATTATAATCATTAGAACATAGAATATTTTTGAACATTCTATTTATTAAGCATGATGTTCTTTATCAGATACATTATAAGCTCTCGTCAAAAAGATTTTTGTTACAGAAAAAAATGAACAGGGTGATGATGAGAATTAAAAAGTTAACATAATGTTTTACTTCCCATTTATTTAGAAATTGGTCACAAACCCACACTTTGACAATTGCTTGCTAATTTGGAGAGGTATGATTTGAGAACCATGATAGAAACAATTCAAATATTAAAAAGACCTACTGGTTTAAATATGGCTGATGAATCACAACTGTTTTCAGTCATAGGAAAACCTCTCATATTATCTATGTATTTTAATATTGACTTTAAATTAATAGGTGGTAAAACTAGAGACATATACATTTTGATAAACCTCACATTCTGAATACTAAAGTATTTTTCCTAATTATCATGATTCAACTCATACTCAGTCATGTCACACTTTGAGATCGAATAAATTTTCTTTTAGGAGTTTACCTTGATAATGGCAGATGCTAGTTTGTCATAATATCAGTATATAATAGAAAATAATACATGGTTTTACCCAAAAAATTATATATATATATATATATATATATATATATATATATATATGTGTGTGTGTGTGTAAATCAATCAAAATTTCAGATAAATATTCATACTACAAAATCAAATTTGTTGTAGTTTTTATATAAATTGAATGTCCAATTATCACTTCTGTGCAGTCAAGTTTTTAATTCACATTCTAAACATAGATTCTAGTAATATATTTATATATATTGAGATGTCTTATGCAAATACATAGAATTATTTTTAAATAAACTTAGAGGAGTGTGTCATAGATATGAATGGCTTTAGTTGCATACGCACATTACACACATATATGTCATTAAATCCCATACATCTATAACAAATTCAAACAATATTAATGAAAGTTGTTCTTATTTATAATAATTATTTATGATTTTTCAAGTGACAATATTTGATAATATAACGGTCAGTTTCATCCATCTGCCCATTTCACTTATTTTACCCACACATCTATCCACATGCCAGGTTTAAACCCTTCCAGTGTACCCATTAAAATAACATTAAATTACTATATATGCAGAATATATATATATATATATATATATATATATATATATATATATATATATATATATATATATATATATATATATGCAAGTGGTATGTCTGTAATTTAATAGTATATGTATAGATTACAGATATATATATTCATTTTATAAATATTTTTAATTTAGGAAATCTTTTAGTTTAAATTATTGTTATGTTTTGGTATATATATATATATATATATATATATATATATATATATATATATATATATATATATATATATATGTCCACAGATGGCGTCCTACCAAGACTGCCAATCAATCATATGTTTTGTTTACATAAACGTCAGAGTAGTTAGTATTCACTATCTCTAACTATAATTCCACTTTCAGATCATGATTTCAAGCTATTTGCTATCGTCAGTGAAAGACAGGAATAAAGAAACTAGATCTGAATACAAACTCTGAGCGTTTATGAAACAATTTCTATTCAGCTTGCAAGCGTGAATTTTTAGACACGTAATGTCTTCAAACTCAGCATAGCAAACCAGATAGCTACATGGGTCTGATCTCAGTTCAGCATCACCACATAGTAGAAGCCTTCCTGCAATCTATATCATTGCAAGAAAGACCTCAAAGGTACATTTATGATAAACAAAAATGCAAGTTAGAAAACTTGCTAACGCTTGTATTTATGTCCACAGATGGCGTCCTACCAAGACTGCCAATCAAGCGTATGTTTTGTTTACATAAACGTCAGAGTAGTTAGTATTCACTATCTCTAACTATAATTCCACTTTCAGATCATGATTTCAAGCTATTTGCTATCGTCAGTGAAAGACAGGAATAAAGAAACTAGATCTGAATACAAACTCTGAGCGTTTATGAAACAATTTCTATTCAGCTTGCAAGCGTGAATTTTTTAGACACGTAATGTCTTCAAACTCAGCATAGCAAACCAGATAGCTATATGGGTCTGATCTCAGTTCATCATCACCACATAGTAGAAGCCTCTGCAATCTATATCATTGCAAGAAAGACCTCAAAGGTACATTTATGATAAACAAAAATGCAAGTTAAAAAACTTGCTAACGCTTGTATTTATGTCCACAGATGGCATCCTACCAAGACTGCCAATCAAGCGTATGTTTTGTTTACATAAACGTCAGAGTAGTTAGTATTCACTATCTCTAACTATAATTCCACTTTCAGATCATGATTTCAAGCTATTTGCTATCGTCAGTGAAAGACAGGAATAAAGAAACTAGATCTGAATACAAACTCTGAGCGTTTATGAAACAATTTCTATTCAGCTTGCAAGCGTGAATTTTTTAGACACGTAATGTCTTCAAACTCAGCATAGCAAACCAGATAGCTACATGGGTCTGATCTCAGTTCAGCATCACCACATAGTAGAAGCCTCTGCAATCTATATCATTGCAAGAAAGACCTCAAAGGTACATTTATGATAAACAAAAATGCAAGTTAAAAAACTTGCTAACGCTTGTATTTATGTCCACAGATGGCGTCCTACCAAGACTGCCAATCAAGCGTATGTTTTGTTTACATAAACGTCAGAGTAGTTAGTATTCACTATCTCTAACTATAATTCCACTTTCAGATCATGATTTCAAGCTATTTGCTATCGTCAGTGAAAGACAGGAATAAAGAAACTAGATCTGAATACAAACTCTGAGCGTTTATGAAACAATTTCTATTCAGCTTGCAAGCGTGAATTTTTAGACACGTAATGTCTTCAAACTCAGCATAGCAAACCAGATAGCTACATGGGTCTGATCTCAGTTCAGCATCACCACATAGTAGAAGCCTCTGCAATCTATATCATTGCAAGAAAGACCTCAAAGGTACATTTATGATAAACAAAAATGCAAGTTAAAAAACTTGCTAATGCTTGTATTTATGTCCACAGATGGCGTCCTACCAAGACTGCCAATCAAGCGTATGTTTTGTTTACATAAACATCAGAGTAGTTAGTATTCACTATCTCTAACTATAATTCCACTTTCAGATCATGATTTCAAGCTATTTGCTATCGTCAGTGAAAGACAGGAATAAAGAAACTAGATCTGAATACAAACTCTGAGCGTTTATGAAACAATTTCTATTCAGCTTGCAATGATATGGATCATGAGGAATTAACCTCCAATATGCCTGTTATTTTGCCATAACTTTCTAAACAAAACACAATATTCAACACCTTCCGTGGTGGAATTATCTCTATTTTCTCATGAGGAATATGGAATAACACTGAAGGTTTTTAGAGTTAACTACTATATTAAAATAGTTTGGTGGGTCCTTGCCTCTTACTTGGGCATAATAGGAACACACACCAAATATAATCGTCTCCTGGGATTTTAACGAATGAAGTACACTAAATACGATATAAATTACTGATCGTCCTAACTCTGAGAAGTGATCACTTGGGTTATAAACATACCTGAATACTAGATTTATATATTCCCCTCATGGAAAATAAAGCTTTTGGGGAGATCATTTTCCATCCCATAAAATAAAGACATTACAATTATTACTTATGCGAATCTTAAGCATATACCAATGATATATCGGGGCAAGACAAGCAAATACACTAATTACACTAAATTTATGTTCCGGGGTATACTTAGATCAACGTCTGAAATTAATGGATATCACAGAATTAACCATAATAATTATCACCTTTGCCAAAGAAACATTCAACAAGTAATTGGTAGTATAGTATCTTGAACTAAATTAAGTGAATGCGTTAATAAAGAATAATTGGGAATACGTTCCTCAATTAACATAGTATAAATTTGTTTCAAACTTTAAATAAGTAATATCCTGTATAGCACTTCTCTTTAATTACTTCTGATAATTTTAACTAGATATTTTACCTATTAAGTATCTAAATTTTTGTTCTTTTATGCATCTAACATATAAATTTATAACCATAATTGCATATCATAAGTAAACACATTTTATAAAAAAAATTTTTTTTTTCCATGTCAAATATAAATTTAACCTAGAATAATTACATGAAAACATACCTTTATGATTACAAGGTCATTTAAATATTACTTGACTATACAGCCTTTCACCTGTTGATATAAAAAATAAAAATACACATAATTTTACAAATTAGTAAAAAAAAAAACATTACTTAACAAGTGCTTATTATCTCACTAGAAAAATGTTTTTCCATTAGGCAATTTATCTAGATGAAGAACTTGATCCATTCGTAGTTCACGAAGCAAATTTAAAATAAGAAACACATTTTATTATTTCATTTATATAAAAGTTGCCTCCATTCTGGTGCAATTAATAAATTGGGCAAAGAAAACATAGCAGCATTAAATGTTAACTCTTCCTTGAATTAACTGATATAATTGTGGGATCCAAGAAAACAATACATATTTTAACATGACAAATATTTGACGATAGATGATCACATATACAATTCTTTTCTTTTTATTATTGGCGATATGTATCATTTTTAGCTAGCTGGCTTAGGAATAAAACTAATGCGCAAATTTTCCAAAATACTATTATTATAACGACTGCAGCTGACTTACGTGGATATAAAGTTTTAACGACTCCAGTTGATGTATAATATAACATATTATATTATGGTTATAATTAAGTCACTAATGTTTGTAGTTTTTATTCCTACTCTAGGAATTGTAATTTGTCTTTAATAAGGAATTCTCCGTAAATGCACACATACAAATTTTCCAATATTTGCCTTGAGAAAATTTATATTTTCTTTTTAAAAAATATACAGGGGCATAAGTAAATATCATTGATCATTAATATTATTTTTAGATAATTTTTAGTGAATAAAACATATTTTAATGTGGGGAACTTACATTATTTTCAAAGCAGACAATTTCTTTTAGAAAGAGTGAGAAATTTTCTAGTTAATTTTTTTTGGCTTTTATAATAGGTCTTTTTAATTATAATTTTTCTTTTATACCACAAAAAGATTATTAAATAAGGTAAAGTTAACAAATAATTGATTATTTCCTGGAAATTACTTGTATTACTTATTTTAAACATAATGACACTTTCCGTGATTGCTGTAGTCAATACGGTCATTTTGAACTTTAGCAGAAGATAGTATATTTTTGCGTATAAAAAGCTTTAAATAGGTAGGTGGCAACAGAAAACAGAATATCTTATCAAGAAGGGTTAGCCACGCATGATATTATTAAAAATTTACTTGACTTATATTTATTTCTGCAATAAAAAAAAATAAAAAAAATTTGTTACCGAATTTCAGTACTGCTTCTTCCTTGTAAAACTAATGTCAGACTAAACTTTCTTCAAAATTTGGCGGTCTTCTTTTAGCTGACCTCTTACAGAAAAATAATCATTTAATTATACATAAACAAAAGAAAGAAAAAAAAACTTATTACAGTCATATATTTCCGTATGATTTAAATGGATTACAAAATAATTTGACAAATAATGAAAAATAATAAATATACTTAATTAACTCTTTGCCCGCCTCTTACGAGGCTCCTCGTTGACATCTGACATCACTCTAACTCAGCCAGTTTTTATACGAAAATATTCGTTAAACACGTATTGAATTCGTTTTTAAAAGTTCTGTACGATGGTGACATCTTCCGATTTATTTTAAAGTAAAAAATAGAAAAAAAATGCATTTAAACCTAAACAAAGAAGGAACATTATTTGTGATTGGTTCTTAGCATGCTCTCAGCCGAAAAAGACATTCTGATTGGCTGGAAAGAACAAAGAAACTGCCTGATAAAAGAAAATAAAGAAAAACGCTGAGATTTTCATTTCGAATACGATTTAATTATTATAAAAGAATATTTTGAGAAATTAAAATTATTTTCAGAGAGAATAATAAAAAAACAAAATTATTTTCGAAAAATATTGAAGATTTAAGTAAAAATATTGAAGATGTAGTAAAAACAAATATTTACTTTTCTATAACGTAAAAGTCGATCTTTTTGTTTACATTATAACTTTTATGTTGCCGATATTGAATATTTTAGAATAAATAAATAACAATTTATTTTTGAAAGAACTTTCGTTCTCTTCATAACCTGAAAAATTAATAATATACTTTTTATAAACGTATCTGAGTTGAATTTAATATTATAGGCGAATATGTTTTAACAATAGGCTTTGTCTTCAGTTTGTGAGTTGGCCAATTAAAAGATTTGATAATTATCTGATACAACCAATGATAAAATTAGCGGTTAAAAGGTTAATAGTTAGTGATGTATATTTCTTTTAAATATGATTTTCTACAAAAATAAATTATCAGAAGTTATTGTGCTTTATGATAAGATACTTATCCACTCTCCCCCTCTACCCATCCAAAATCAATTACTGTTTATGATATGTGCTTTTATAGTATATTAAATTGCTCTTATTGTTAAATTTTAATTAAATTATTCATGCTCTTCTTCAAAATGACATTGGATTACCAAATTTTTTTAGTTATTTGCTTAAAACACATTAAAGTGAGTAAATAGCATACCTTACTAATCACTTAATATTATTATTATTTTATCTTTTTATTTTCTAAAAAAAATAGCATTGTTTTTCTGTGGAAACAATCCCAAATAAACCAAGTGTCAATAACACTAGGTTACAATATATATATATATATATATATATATATATATATATATGATAAACAAAAATGCAAGTTAAAAAACTTGCTAACGCTTGTATTTATGTCCACAGATGGCATCCTACCAAGACTGCCAATCAAGCGTATGCTTTGTTTACATAAACGTCAGAGTAGTTAGTATTCACTATCTCTAACTATAATTCCACTTTCAGATCATGATTTCAAGCTATTTGCTATCGTCAGTGAAAGACAGGAATAAAGAAACTAGATCTGAATACAAACTCTGAGTGTTTATGAAACAATTTCTATTCAGCTTGCAAGTGTGAATTTTTTAGACACGTAATGTCTTCAAACTCAGCATAGCAAACCAGATAGCTACATGGGTCTGATCTCAGTTCAGCATCACCACATAGTAGAAGCCTCTGCAATCTATATCATTGCAAGAGACAATGTTTAATCAAAGCAATAATATGGTCTGGTAAATTGCAACGTTGTGAGATTATATTTAAAGCTTCATCAATTGGAATGTTTGTAAACAAAGACACGACATCAAAACTGACCAGAATGTCACTAGCATTAATTTTTAAACTTTTTAAAACAGAAATAAAATGAAGAGAGTTTTTAATATATGATTTAATAGATGGGATTGTAGGTTTAATGAAATCCGATAAGTATCTAGCTAAAATATGAGTTGGAGAACCTATTGCACTTACTATTGAACGAAGAGGGGTATCTGGTTTGTGAATTTTTGGAAGTCCATAAAATTTTGGACAGACACAAGATTTTTCACGAGGGATTATTTTATTTTTTATCTCTGTTTCAATAGGTGATTTATTAATAATAGCTTTTGTTGTTTTTTCCAAATATGTAGTATGATCTCTTTTTGATAGTTTATAAGTTTTATCACTAAGCAGATCTAAAATTTTGTTATGGTAAATGTCATGATCCATTACAACTGTGGCATTACCTTTATCAGCTGGAAGTACAACAATTGATTTGTCCGATTTTATATTATTTAATGCTTGTCTTTCTTTCTTTGAAAAATTATTTTTAGGAAGCTTAGCTTTTTTTTAAAATATTACAAATCTCAGCTCTAGCTAAATCAGCCGATGTAGAATCAATTTTATCAAGAGCTGATTCAACATTACAGACAATTTTCTCAAAAGGTATCCAGGAAGGTGTTAAAGCAAAATTGAAACCTTTTTCTAAAACCGAAATTTCATCTGTAGAGAGGGCTTTCTTAAATAAATTACAAATCTCAGCTCTAGCTAAATCAGCCGATGTAGAATCAATTTTATCAAGAGCTGATTCAACATTACAGACAATTTTCTCAAAAGGTATCCGGGAAGGTGTTAAAGCAAAATTGAAACCTTTTTCTAAAACCGAAATTTCATCTGTAGAGAGGGCTTTCTTAGATAAATTGTAAACGGTTTTTTGATTTGGATACATAATGTTTGGGGATTGTGTTCTAATTAGCATTTGCAATTTTTTCTTTTGCTTTGCTGTTACCAATTCCGAATCTTTAAACGATCGAAAACTTGCAATACGATCAAAACTAGTCCACAGTAAAGGATGTATTTTATTACTAAGGAATAAACGTAAATGTAGCAATATTTTATCAATTTTGTCTAAATTTTTTCCGAGTTTCTTTAATAAAAGAGTTTAAAATAATATTGCTGGTTTTCCTTAGAATTTTACTAACATTATAATTGTTCTTGTGAAACACAATTTTACAGCAAGTGGGTATTACGTTGTGATTTTTGCACGCTAACAAAAAAGATAAATTACAAAGTAACTTACTTTTCTTACTCCACGTTCTTTCAAATATACGAAGCTGTTTAAAAATTTCCTTCCCGTAGAGGTTAGTAATGTTAAAACGAAGATTTGCACAGGTTAAATATATAAAATACATATTTTGCGGGTGCATCCGTGTTAAAAACTTTTAATATCAATATACTGACGTTTCGACTTGGTCACACAAGCCTTCCACAGAGTTATAAAAAGGTAGAAAGATAGTTGTAGAGGCGCTACAATCACTGGTTTGAATAAAACATTAAGAATCCCACCAATAGCAAAAATGTTAAATTTAAGAATGTTTTTTAAAGAAATCTTTCCAAATAGGAGGAAGTTTGCAAGTATCATCTCGCTTATTGATACAATCTGGCCTTTTAAGTATCTCAATGGCTTCTCTGATTTTGCATTGGTAGAGATTATCACATCTGGATATGATCCTAGTACTAGAAAAATCTATTTTATGACCTGAATCTATAGTATGGAGTGAGAGTGCTGATGATGATGAGTGTTGTTTAACTGCATTAGCATGCTCATCTCTCCTAACACTGATGCGACGATTACTCATACCTATGTAAGAAGCTTTACAATTTTTACATGAGATTTGATAGACACCATGAGATTCAAGAGGGATTGAATCCTTAGGCTTGGTTATTATATTGCTGATCTTTTGATGAGCAGAAAATGCTGTATCTATGTTATAGCGTTTTAATATACGTCCGATACTGTCTGTAGTTCCTTTTACATATGGAACACAAATCCTAATAGCTGATTTATCATCTTTTTGTTTCCTATTTTGTCTATTTTGGGCTTGAAATAAGGCTTTTTTTATAAATTTGTAATTATAACTATTTGCTAATAAAACACTATTAATATGATTTATTTCTTCTTTCAGATGTGTGTCATCTGAAAGGTTAATTGCTCTATTTAAAAGAGTTTTGGCTACAGAAACTATCTGAGAGATCGGAAGATGATGAGAATGGAAATGTAAATATCTGTCTGTGTGTGTATCCTTTCTGTAAATAGAAAAAGATAAACTATTTGGTGTTCTGGTGACTAGAACATCAAGAAAAGGGAGTTTTCCATCAGAATCTGTCTCCATTGTAAATTTAATATGAGGACGCATAATATTTAAATGTAAGAAAAAATCATCTAATTTATTTTTTCCATGTTGCCATATGACAAAAGTGTCATCTATGTATCTGAGCCAAATGAGAGGTTTTAAAGATGATGATTCTAAAGCATGAGTTTCTATATATTCCATGAATAAATCAGCTATTACTCCTGAGATAGGTGAGCCCATAGGAGTACCAAAAACTTGTCTGTAATGCTGTCCATTGTATACAAAATATGTATTTAAGAGACAATGTTTAATCAAAGCAATAATATGGTCTGGTAAATTGCAACGTTGTGAGATTATATTTAAAGCTTCATCAATTGGAATGTTTGTAAACAAAGACACGACATCAAAACTGACCAGAATGTCACTAGCATTAATTTTTAAACTTTTTAAAACAGAAATAAAATGAAGAGAGTTTTTAATATATGATTTAATAGATGGGATTGTAGGTTTAATGAAATCCGATAAGTATCTAGCTAAAATATGAGTTGGAGAACCTATTGCACTTACTATTGGACGAAGAGGGGTATCTGGTTTGTGAATTTTTGGAAGTCCATAAAATTTTGGACAGACACAAGATTTTTCACGAGGGATTATTTTATTTTTTATCTCTGTTTCAATAGGTGATTTATTAATAATAGCTTTTGTTGTTTTTTCCAAATATGTAGTATGATCTCTTTTTGATAGTTTATAAGTTTTATCACTAAGCAGATCTAAAATTTTATTATGGTAAATGTCACGATCCATTACAACTGTGGCATTACCTTTATCAGCTGGAAGTACAACAATTGATTTGTCCGATTTTATATTATTTAATGCTTGTCTTTTCTTTCTTTGAAAAATTATTTTTAGGAAGCTTAGCTTTTTTTAAAATATTACAAATCTCAGCTCTAGCTAAATCAGCCGATGTAGAATCAATTTTATCAAGAGCTGATTCAACATTACAGACAATTTTCTCAAAAGAGATCGGAGGGAAGGTGTTAAAGCAAAATTGAAACCTTTTTCTACAAACCGAAATTTCATCTGTAGAGAGGGCTTTCTTAGATAAATTGTAAACGGTTTTTTGATTTGGATACATAATGTTTGGGGATTGTGTTCTAATTAGCATTTGCAATTTTTTCTTTTGCTTTGCTGTTACCAATTCAGAATCTTTAAGCGATAGAAAACTTGCAATACGATCAAAACTAGTCCACAGTAAAGGATGTATTTCATTACTAAGGAATAAACGTAAATGTAGCAATATTTTATCAATTTTGTCTAATTTTTCCGAGTTTCTTTCAATAAAAGGGTTTAAAATAATATTGCTGGTTTTCACTTAGAATTTTACTAACATTATAATTGTTCTTGTGAAACACAATTTTACAGCAAGTGGGTATAATGTTGTGATTTTTGCACGCTAACAAAAAAGATAAATACGTTCTTTCAAATATACAAAGCTGTTTAAAAATTTCCTCCCCGTAGAGGTTAGTAATGTTAAAACGAAGATTTGCACGGGTTAAATATATAAAATACATATTTTGCGGGTTCATCCGTGTTAAAAACTTTTAATATCAATATACTGATGTTTCAACTTGGTCACACAAGCCATCCACAGAGTTATAAAAAGGTAGAAAGATGGTTGTAGAGGCGCTACAATCACTGGTTTGAATAAAACATTAAAAATCCCACCAATAGCAAAAATGTTAAATTTAAGAATGTTTTTTAAAGAAATCTTTCCAAATAGGAGGAAGTTTGCACGTATCATCTCGCTTATTGATACAATCTGGCCTTTTAAGTATCTCAATGGCTTCTCTGATTTTGCATTGGTAGAGATTATCACATCTGGATATGATCCTAGTACTAGAAAAATCTATTTTATGACCTGAATCTATAGTATGGAGTGGGAGTGCTGATGATGATGAGTGTTGTTTAACTGCATTAGCATGCTCATCTCTCCTAACACTGATGCGATGATTACTCATACCTATGTAAGAAGCTTTGCAATTTTTACATGAGATTTGATAGACACCATGAGATTCAAGAGGAAAACCAGCAATATTATTTTAAACTCTTTTATTAAAGAAACTCGGAAAAATTTAGAGTAAATTGATAAAGTATTGCTACATTTACGTTTATTCCTTAGTAATAAAACACATCCTTTACTGTGGACTAGTTTTGATCCTATTGCAAGTTTTTGGTCGTTTAAAGATTCGGAATTGGTAACAGCAAAGCAAAAGAAAAAATTGCAAGTGCTAATTAGAACACAATCCCCAAACATTATGTATGCAAATCAAAAAACCGTTTACAATTTATCTTTGAAAGCCCTCTCTACAGATGAAATTTCGGTTTTAGAAAAGGTTTCAATTTTGCTTTAACACCTTCCCGGATACCTTTTGAGAAAATTGTCTGTAATGTTGAATCAGCTCTTGATAAAATTGATTCTACATCGGCTGATTTAGCTAGAGCTGAGATTTGTAATATTTTAAAGAAGCTAAGCTTCCTAAAAATAATTTTTCAAAAGAGAAAAAGAAAAGACAAGCATTAAATAATATAAAATCGGACAAATCAATTGTTGTGCTTCCAGCTGATAAAGGTAAAGCCACAGTTGTAATGGATCGTGACATTTTACCATAACAAAATTTTAAGATCTGCTAGTAGTAAAACTTATAAACTATCAAAAGAAGAGATCACACTTACATATTGATGGGAAAAAACAACAAAAGCTATTATTAATAAATCACCTATTGGAAACAGAGATAAAAAATTAAAATAATCCCTCAGTGAAAAATCATGTGCTGTCCAAAATTTTATGGACTTCCAAAAATTCACAAACCAGATACCCCCTTCTCCAATAGTAAGTGCAATAGGTTCTCCAACTCATATTTTAGCTAGATACTTATCGGATTTCATTAAACCTACAATCCCATCTATTAAATCATATAATAAAAACTCTCTTCATTTTATTTCTGTTTTAAAAAGTTTAAAAATTAATGCTAATGACATTCTGGTCAGTTTTGATGTTGTCTTTGTTTACAAACATTCAATTGATGAAGCTTTAAGTATAATCTCACAACATTGCAATTTACCAGACCATATTGTGCTTTAATTAAACATTGTCTCTTAAATACATATTTTGTATACAATGAACTGGCATTACAGACATGGGTTTTTGGTACTCCTATGTGGCTCCCTGCTCTGGGGAGTAATAGCTGATTTATTCATGGAATATGTAAAAACTTGTGCTTTAGAATCATCATCTTTAAAACCTCTCATTTGGCTCAGATACATAGATGACACTTTTGTCATATGGCAACATGGAAAAAATAAATTAGATAATTTTTCTTACATTTAAATAATATGCATCTCATATTAAATTTACAATGGAGACAGAGTCTGATGGAAAACTCCCTTTTCTTGATGTTCTAGTCACCAGAACACCAAATAGTTTAACCTTTTCTATTTACAGAAAGGATACACACACACACAGATATTTGCATTTCCATTCTCATCATCACCCAACTCAGATAGTTTCTGTAGCCAAAACTCTTTTAAATAGAGCAATTAACCTTTCAGATGAGACACATCTGAAAGAAGAAATAAATCATATCGGAAGTGTTTTATTAGCAAATAGTTATAATTACAAATTTATATAAAAAAAGCCGTATTTCAAGCCCAAAACAGACAAAATAGGAAACAAAAAGATGATAAATCAGCTATTAGGATTTGTGTTCCATATGTAAAAGGAACTACAGACAGTATCGGACGTATATTAAAATGCTATAATATAGATACAGCATTTTCTGCTCATCAAAGATCAGCAATATAATAACCAAGCCTAAGGATTCAATCCCTCTTGAGTCTCATAGTGTCTGTCAAATCTCCTTGTAAAAATTGTAAAGCTTCTTACATAGGTATGAGTAATCATCGCATCAGTGTTAGGAGAGATGAGCATGTTAATGCAGTTAAACAACACTCATCATCATCAACACTTTCACTCCATACTATAGATTCAGGTGCTTAAAATTGATTTTTCTTGATTAGGATGTATCAGATGTGATAATCTCTACCAATGCAAAATTAAGCCATTGAGATACTTAAAGGCCAGATTGTATCAATAAGCGAGATGATACATGCAAACTTCCTCTATTTGGAACGATTTTTTAAAAACATTCCTAGGTTAACATTTTTGCTATTGGTGGAATTTTTAACATTTTATTTAAATCAGTGATTGTAGCACCTCTACAGCCGTCTTTCCTTTTATAGCTCTGTGGATGGCTTGTGTGACCAGAGTCGAAACGTCAGGTATATTAATATTAAAAGTTTTTAACACAGATGAACCCGCAAAATATGTATTTTATATATATATATATATATATATAAAATTCATTTTATAAATATTTCTAGTTTAAGAAATATTTTA
>JAQFVV010009077.1:0-17771 GCA_028023455.1 Epiperipatus broadwayi | reverse complement strand
GATACTGTGTTAAATATATTTATTTGATTATTATATATATATATATATATATATATATATATATATATATATATATATATATATATATATATATTGTGCCCTTTTGTATGGGTCTCCATAAATTGTTGTATCAATCTATTAAAAAAAAATTTTAAATTTAAGATATATTTAGCTATATGATGTTAATTTTGTTTATAACAATCTTTTAAAAAGTGTAATTAAAGTAATCTATGAATATTTGATATGTGAAAATTGTGCTGATGTTTGAGAGAGATGTTTCAATAGGGATGATAATAGTATATGGTTGGGAAAACTGGCCATAATCAATACTGCATTAATAAATTTAATAAAAAAATGTTTAAAGCTAAAACTTTTAAAAAGACAAGTTAAAATTAAATGCATATATTTACTGTTGATAAAGATTAATATTTAATAAGTGAATATAAATATTTTAATTATTAGTAATACATAATAGAAGATTAATATTTGATTTTAATAATATCGAAGTATTATTTAAAAAGTTGTTATAAGATATTATTTATTTTAAAAATATTTATTTTTAAAAATGAAATTGTTAGTTTATTTTTAGATTATTACAAGTGTTTGTAGCGGTGTTGTAAAACAGATGTTAGTTAGACACATACACACATGCTTGTGAGTTTTTTAGTAAAGTTGCAAAACTATTTTAAAATTTTGTTATAAAATTTATAAGTATTATATTGGCTATCACGAGATAAAAATAAAAATAATTAATGTGAAATATTAAATCTGATTTTTAAAATACTGCTTAAAAACATAACGAATAAAAAATAGACTTAATTTGTTTATAAAAATAATCTTATAAAAGTTAAAAGTGAAATAAAGTAAGAAAGTATATTTTAAAAAATGTTTAATGGATTTAAATAAATGATAAAGATTGATTTAAGAATTTAATAATGTAATAAAAAATAAATATTAAATAAGTCATTATTTATTTTTAATTCTGTCTTGTTGGTAAAATATGTAAATAAGCTAGCAAGTTGATTGTTTAATTTACCAATCAAGTGGGGAGTTTCTTCCGGTATAAAACCAAGGTTCAATTGTTCGAAGGGGGATTGTGATTGTAATTCTTAAAGTAAAGTGTGCTATTAGAAATAGCTAAGTAAAATTATAGACGCTCTCATAGTCATTTTAAAATTATAAGAGAGTAGTTTTAAAATAATTTATAAAAGTTTACCGACAAATATGCAGTGCTAATTTTAATTATAATTTCCTATTGATCGTCTCGATCGAAGCTCAATTTACTATCAAATAGTCATGAAGACATCGTATAAGGATAAAATGTATTGGAGACTTTATACTAAAAATTTAACAAACGCAGGATTAACTAGGAGGATTACTAGATGCATAAAAGTAATACGTTGGACCTTATATAAATTTAAAAGCTGATTGTAATTAATTTTTATAAAACAGATATTTAAAAGAATGAGAAATACTTCTTTATGAAGAAAGTATTTGTAAATTATAAATTTAAGTGTATATCTTGGTAAAGATATGATATTTAACAGTAATTGTATAAATATTTGCCTTGTTAAGTCTTTATGGTTTAAAAGACTAAATTTTGACAATTTTAAAAGGCAAATAAATTGGAAATTTAATGGGTAAAGAAATACCTATAAATAAAAAATATTATATTAGTAAAGTCTGAACGCTGGTCGTACAGAAGAATCTAAAATTAATCTTACCTAAATATTCATTAAGGAATGCGCAAATAAAATATACGTGGATATCCAAGTCAATTATAAAATAATTAAATAAGAACTTTATAAACTATTAATTAATACTAAAAATAATAACTTTAAAATAATTTTCCTTTAAAGAAATGAATCCGGATTATAAAAACTATTTTAATTATTATTTTATTCTTATGGTGGAACTGACTCTTATTTTTATTTTATTTTTTAAAAAAAAGAACGTTTTCATTTATTCCATAAAAACTTTTAAAAAACACGTGATGTACCGGAAAAGGAAGTAATGTTTGGTGAAAATTTATGCCTAAGAAAAAGAACAATTATGGGTGAAAGAAGACACCGTTGGATTTATGTAATATGTTTTTTATTTATTAACTAACATAAATATTTAATTAATTATTGATTTATTAAAGATAGGAAAGGTACATTTACATTTTTTTTTTAAAAAAAACTAAATATTAATATAACATTTCATTGCATAAAGTTTATTTTATAATTATACAACACGTAATATTTTAAAGAATAATTGTTGAGTGTAAATGTGAAATTATTTTGTAAAACTGTAATCCTGGAGGACATCATGTGATGGACTGTACATTGAAGTATCATTTATGGTAAAAATTATGTAATAATAATAATTTGATGTATTTGCTATGTTTTCTTTAGATCAATCAAATGTTATTTGATTGTTGAATGGATGTATAAATATTTAAAGAATATACACGCACAATATTAGTAATAACAGTTTTATTTTAATATGCATACTTTAAATTGATGATGTAAATTTAGTACAACATAATATGAGAACCTAGAAATAATTATATGATTCTTTCATGAATAAATTTTAATGTTTCTGTTACAATATTAGGAATTAGATTTATTATATTAGTATAAGTTATTTATTTTTTTTCCTTTTCAAGTTAATAAAAGATATAATAAAAATCTATATTTTATTTTTATTTTTATTAGATAAGTAAGTTAATTCTATGTAGAAATTTATATTTTGATTGAAGGTTTATCGTATATAGATGATGAGGTATAAGAGAGTTTGGATAATTATTATTTTTTTTTTTTTTAAAATTGGTCATCTGTTTTCTGAAGTTGAATAAGGTTAAACTGATATTTGTAGATAAAAGTTTTTTAGGAAGGAATAAGAATAACAAGTAAAGAAGAGTAATAGTTTAAATATAAAAAGAATCATAGAATTTTATTTAACATAATACTTTATAAAATTTGAAATTATTGCATAATTTAAAATATTATTTAAAAAAAAAAGAACATATACGTATTGCATATTTTGGTAAGACATGTAATATGAAATCACATCGGAATGACATAAATAATTATAATCCATAATTGTTATTATATTACAAAGTTATATCAGTTTATACATTAATTGATCTTTGAGTAATATTAATAGTAAATGTAATACATACTAGTACATTATAATATAAATAGCAGTAAGACTAAGTGAAATAGCATTTTAATTATTAAAGTTTGTTGATTTACATATATGCTACATGAATGATATTTCATGTAAAACCTTTTCTTGTATTAATTGATGACAAATGATGTTTATTAAAATTAAAGTCATAAACTTAATTAAATGTTATTGATAGAACATTTAAAAATGTATAAATTATCTATTATGATTATGGAAATAGTAACAGTGTAAAAATCTTGTATTATTATTTTTCTTATTTTTTTGTTTTATTTTCTTTAGTTCCATTTGTAATGTAAATAGTGTAAATAATTTATTTGTTAAAGTTGATGTAAATAAATTTGTTTAAGTTGTTTAAAAGTGTGTCGAATTCATTATTTTACACCACAGCATTTGACAACAGATAATTTGAATAAACATAATATTTGCACAATATGAATTTATTATTATTATTATTATTTTTTAGAAAGAAACACAATATTTTCTTAATATAATTTATAGAAATTGATTGACATTAACATATAATATTACAATGGTCACAAAGTAATTATAATGCACAATATAAGAGTATAATATTATTTATTGCCACAAATTGTTAAATTATAAGATTTTGGTCTATTTTAAGATTAAGATACTATATGGAAATGAAAGACATGTATATGATTTACTTATTTTCTTAATGATTAATGGTATAATCAAATAGATAAGATTAAGCTATACACTAAAGATTATTATTGTTAGTTATTGTTATTAGAATAGGTTAGGTGTATTTAGGTTTGATATTAAATCCCTTATCATTCCTATTTGCACGAATTATTATTACTTTAAGATAATTAGAAGAACCTGAGATTATTTAATTATATTTCTTTAATAAAAGATTGAGATTTATTTATCTATTATTATTAAAGATAGTTCATTTATAAAAGTCATAAGAATGCTGTAGAGATAGTAATGAGATAATAAAGAGGTAATAGTATTCTTATGCCAGTGAGACAGTGTCTTGGAAAGACATTGGTTCAATGTAAATTCAATTACCAATTGTAACTTTACTTCATAGTCTCATGATTTTAGTAAATACTTATTTAATTAGTACATAATATTGAACCATATTAATTTTTGATAAGTTATAATAAATTTTGATAAGATATAGTATTATAAAAATATATCAAAGATAGTTATATATATTTTAGTTGAGCATAATGATTTAATTGAGCTAGTCATATTTTTAAAATTATATTATATATCGAGAAGTGAGGGTACAATATATATATATATATATATATATATATATATATATGTATATATTGTACATATATATATATATATCCGATCTATATGAAATCAAAACAATGCATACCATTAGCTGAAATCTATATGAAATATTTGAAATGCTCCATAGCTATATTATTCCAGCCACATTTCCCCAATAAATATAGAAATCTCAAATTTTAGTACTCCATTAAAAAAAAACCTTTTCAATATTTAATACACTGATGTAATATATATATATATATATATATATTCTAACCATGCCCGATGTCGAACTCGTACCTCTACTTACAAATAAATAAATTATTATATTTAACATCACCAGGTTCTAGCTCTAATAATTAAATATTAAATTAAAAATGTTTTACTAGCTCAAATTTCTTAAAATTAACTTAGGTTCTGTTTTAAAGTAAATTAACATAAAGATTTAATGTATTCATGAGACGAGAAGTGGAAATACGAGTTGGCAAGGTAGATCACATTGAGCCAATATCCCACAGGATACCACCTCAATGGCATAAGAACACTATCCCCCCTTTATACTATTATTTCAAATAATAACTACATAGTGTTCTTATGACTTTCGCAATGTCTACTTACTAAGACTCATTTAATAACTATAATATTAATTCTGTTATCTTTAATAATAATAATCATCATCTAGCTCAATAAATTATAATCTCAGGTTCTTAATCTTTATTTATACTTCAACAAAATGTGGTAGCACATATGGTAAGGGATTTTATGCCATATCTACTACACTGTAATTAATAACAATAATGATTACAATCTTTCTTACTTAATCAAATTGGTATAAATTTCTTTTATTGCAAATTTATTACCATAATAAATCAATCAATATCAATATCATCTTTTGTCTTTAAACAATAAAGTAAACTAAGAAGTGGTAGTGTTTAGATAATCTGATAAATAAAGTAAGTGGCAATTAATAGCATATAATTTATCAAAATATTAGGATAGTGGATTTATGACCAATAACTTAATGCAATTTTATAATTACTTAATTATAAGAACATCAATCATAATTAAGATTAAACATATTTTTAGTTATCTTTTGTGCAAAATGTACTTCAGTGGTTGTGAAAACATTCTGTGAATTTGTACCATGATGTAGTGAAAACAATACCCAGACACAAGTTTTAATAAAACAAATTTAACAAAGTTTATTAACATCAAATAAATTTAAGTAAAATAAAACAAATCTATTTACATCTTATTTACAATGGATATCCTTCTTTCCTTACACATGACAAATGTTAATTCTACAATTTTGTACTTCTTTATAGTTAATCCAATCATTATACATCTTAAAAATTATTTTAGTTATTTTCTTTAGGTTTATCACACTATTTATTTGAACTACTTATGGATAACAACATTTTTTTACCTTTTAAATATACTAAATTTACAATATTCTAAATTATTTTTGTGGATCAATATTTTATAACGTCACACTTTATAATCAATATGGTCTTAAAAAAAAGAAAATTTACATTTCTTGTTACTTTAAACAAATTACACAGCATATTATTAAATATTATGATTAACTTTAATGTTTGTTCTCCCATGCTCATATAAATTATAATGCATTTTTGCATAAGCCATACTCCTGTATAATATTATAATGTGTTTAAATATCACCGTGTTACAATTTCAAATATATGATAATAATTATCGAGTGTTATAGTATTTTTAAATATGCAACACTTATCTCTTTAAAATATAATTAATAATAAAAAAAGCGTGAAAATATATTTTAATATTTTGTATATTCTCATTTGATATACTTTTACAAAAAATTATAGTTTATTTCTAAATTAAAATGATTCTATAACTTCTTCCATTATTTAGGACATCTGTATCTTTCTTTCAATGGTTATAATCTATTCTTAGTTAACTCTTAACTATTCTTATTCCAAGTAAAATCATAACATACATTCTAAAATATCTATTGTTTTCCCTTCAATAAAACCTACCATATACGATGTAGTAGCACGAAATACAGATTAAGACAGCGAAAGATGTATAGGATATTGGGAAAAAAGATGGATAACTTGTTTTCAATGTACTTCAAGAATGCATGGAACAGTGTGAACAGGTTCGACATTTATTGTCTATTAACCCTTAAGATAAGAAAGTGATGTGCCAGCTATTTATTCAGCTTTACCAAACATCAAGGCAACTCACACGAAATATAAAATAACACTGTCCAAGACAACATGTGTATAAGTCGTAGGGCTACGTTAACTACGCTGATTATCACCTATAAAACGAAATGTGGATCAGCCATAGGGCTATGTTAACTATGCTGATTCTCTCACAAAACTACTTATTTCCATTCCCTGTATCATCCTAGATTTTCATACATTATCTTGGTTTCCAAATCACCCCTGTACTCCCAAGTCACTACCCAAATTATCTCTCTAGATTTTCACTATATCAAACATCGATAAATACAAACAACTTTTAAAAAAAACAACAAATAAGATTCGCGAATATGAAAATCATTTCTTTATTCCTTAAGAATAATTTATCTCGCTGTATAACACTGTATGTTCATTACCTACATTTTTGTTAAAACAATATTCAAACATCCCAATAGGAAAAATCAATAGAAAATGTAATATAATCATCGATTATATTAAATTATTATTTATCAACAAATAAAATGACTATCGTATGCATATTTTCAAAAATCTAATCACATCTCAAAATGTTTCAATGTGTTGTTTTAAATGCATTTTACAATAATAATAATAATAATAATAATAATAATAATAATAATAATAAAACTTTTGTACTACATTCATTCAATTTTCGGCTGATCTAAATAAATAAAACATACATTATATCATCAATAATTATAAATGTTACCAAAAAACAATTGTTATCTTCGGATTAGGCTTTGCAGTAGGCTTCTTTTCCTTCCTTCGAGCATCGCAAATATACAATTACACACATACAATTTTATTAAAAAACATTCAAAATCAAACATATTTCATATAATATTATATATACCAAAATTAATGTATTTTGTTTCCCTATCGTTTTCTGAAACCTAATGCTTATAATAATAATAAAAAATAATTCAAACCATAATTAAATATTTTTCTGATGGTAAATCTTGTTTAGTCCCATAATATTACTCTTCTTCTTTTATCTGAATGTTCTCCATTATGACTCTCAAAGTTTTAAAATAACTTGGTTCATTTAATAAATTTGTTTAGACGATTTTTAATTTTAGCTTTTAGCATCAGATTATTAAAATATATTTTAGTTAGATATCCCTCGAAGTTTTTTTTTTAATGTTCTGGCAAATATTCCCTCGGCGCGTCGATGCATCTTTCTCCTTTTTAATTAGACTATGAATATTTAATACTTTAGGCACCAATTGCATTTTATGGATCCAATATTTTTTATATTCCTCTTCCGTATTTTTCTTTATACAAATATTTCTCTTTAGCAAGCTTTATTTCATTCATTCTTAATTTTATGTACATTATTTTTTGATCTTTAACTATTTTTTTTTTCCTAGAGTATACTTCTTTTTCGGGTCATCTTAAAGAAAGCAATTCCAATAATTTTAATTTTAGAATTATATTTGTCCATTTATTCTTAGATGAATCATAATGATTTTTATATTTTATTCTCTTTCTGAACTTTGCGCACAATGTCTTTTCATCTATATTACACACGTAAAAGCAGTTTCCTTTGGATACACTATATAAGCGGTATCAATGAACAATATAAACAATTTTGAAATGTTATAAACTTTAAAACTGGTTTTAAAGAATCTATCCATATTTTTTTACTGAAAATTCCGACTGTACTTCTATAGAATTCACTGGCAGGTTCGATTAAGTTAGTGATACATAATTTATGAAAACTTTAAAAATATTTATTTTAAGACTCTCTCTATGATTTTAAAATTGTCAGTTAATTTGTTCTAATGATATTATTAGAATTATATTGAAAAATTGAATAAATTGGAGAAAAGAAATTATTAGAGAGCTCAAATTTTTTACCTCTTCACTCGAGTCTGTCAATTCTTGTTCTCCTCGATTATACAATTAATTGGCGCGATTTTGGGAGTCTGCCAAGCTCTATTACTATTGGTCAATCCTACTTGGATTTATAAATAATTTTCTAAAGTTTTAAACTGATAATGTAACACTTAAACACTATCTAATTATTATTTAAAACTAATTATTATATTTAAATCAATTTAAACACTTTTAAAATAATTTTCAAAACAATATTTAATAAAATTATTCACTACTTATTTTTATTATGATGTTTAATAAATTCCATCCATTTCTACTATAATATTATTTAAATACTTTAAAATATTGGTATTAATTGAAACAAGTGCTTGTATAAAATATTCCAGACAATTACGTAATCGTTTCCGGTGTTTTGTCTATTTTTGTCTGTCTTAATAAATTTACTGCACTTATATTATATAAAATTTTTATATAAAATTTTGAAGAAATAATTTAGAAAAAATATAGAAATAAATACAATTCTCAACATCATAATATTTACTATTCAAATACATTACACTAATTTTTATTATTTAATATAGTTTATAAATTTAAATACTATATAATATTAATTTATTCTAAGTTTTAAAGTTATTAAAATTGACTTATTAAATACATTTTTATTACTGATAGCTGTGTTATTTTAATATGGCCAGATTTTACAACCATATGAGCAATTCTTTACTCTTTATTTAACTAATTTTTTAAATGATTTTACGTATCAGGTATTTGCTTTAGCTTTAAATTGCACTTTACAGACTCTATAAATTTAATATATTCAATACATCAATAAATATATTCTCAAATTTAAATTTTTTTTTTAGTAATTGACCATTATAACTATTTCTTGACCTATAGAAAAGGGTACAATATATATATATGAAAATTCAAGTTAATTTAAATAAAAAGTATGAAACAAAAAGGCAAAGATTTTACATTGCAAATAAACAAACATGTTTATTTTTTACAATAGTCTTTTTTACTCCCCAAACTCAAATATAGGAAATAAAAACAATGCAAAATGCTAGCTGAAATCTAAATAAAAAATAAAATATTTGGAATAATATAACTATGGAACATTTCAAATATATTATATAGATTTCAGCTAGCAGTGTGCATTGTTCTATTTCTTACATGTGAGTTTGGAGTGTAAAAATGATTATTGTATAATATTTCTAAGTATATTTAAAATGGTATTTACATATCAGTTTTGCAATATAGAGGAGATTGTATGCCATTTCACATATGTGTTAAATGGGTAACCTTGTGATTGCTCAATCACACCCTGCAATATGATGTGATCTTGTCCTATGACTGTTTTTGGAGGGGGTATACTTTTAGACTCTCTATTATTGTCCAAACTTCATTCTGATTAGATTTTTAGTGCTGTCAATTGCACTTTTAACTATTTTACTTCATTTGTATTTATAGTTTTGATTCAACAATTTTTACTTTCATTTGTATTCGTAGTTTTGGTTCAATGATTTTTATTTGCTATTGAAATGAATGCTATTTTATATTTTCAAGAAAATGTAAAATTGGAGGCTATAACAAAATCAGCTAAATTGATAAGAGATTTTCAAAATCAAGCTGGATGAATTTGTTGTCAACAGTGGATGTTTGGGTAGCTTGTAAAGGGAGACTGATGAGTGTTTTATCATAACAATTAATGATAGAACAGTGGAAACTCTTATGGAAACTATGAAACAAAATGTGGAAGATAGTCATAATTTTGATTCAATGACTTTTACCCATGAATAAAAAGAATGCTATTCTATATTTTCAAAAAAACATAAAATTGGAGTCCCTAACAACATCATTGGAATTTTCAAATCCAAGCTGTACAAATTCTTCCTGAACAGTTGATATTTGATACTTATGCAGGAGGTCAACAAGTTTTTTTATCATGACAATATAAAAGTAGTGAAACAAAATGTGGAAGAGTGATCAATGATTTATTATGACTGTTGGAAGGTCTATAAAAGTGCTAAATAATGATGTGCCATAGTGAGCATTTCACGTGAATCACAAATACAATCACATGTTAAGTAAGTGTGCATTTTGGGATAAATAAACATTTTACTTTTAGTTTCTATTTTGGAAAAAAAATATCCACTTAAATGAAGTAGAAAATCATATTGATTGTTGCATGGTAAGTTTTGTAGGTTTATATTCTATGTTTTGTTTTGCAATATTTCAGGGTATTTTGTAATTTAGTAATTGTTTGGTTCTTATTTAAAGCTTCATTTGGAAATTGCATAATGATGTGTCATATTTTACATTTTTATATCAAATAAATGTTTTTAATATTGTTAAAAATGTACTTTTTAAGATTCATTTTGGATGAAATTCATATTTTCCATATTGTTAATGTGGCATACTTTTTTAAATGTCAAATTAGTATTTTCATTATTGTCAAAAATGTACTTTTTAAGGATTGATTTTTGTGTAAAATTCATATTATGTATTAATCCTACAACATATATCAGAGTTGCTACATCTTTTCACATACATATTCAGACTGTTGATAACTTTGTAAATCTTTCCCAAAAATATCACGTACATGTGTACATGTTATTTGTACAGATCACAAAAGTAGAAAGTTAACAGTAGATTGATGTGAATATGAAAAGATGTAGAACTTCTGATACATGCTGCAGAACTAATACATAAGTACCTTTAAAAATAAACATGTTTATTTATTTGCAGTGTAAGGTCTTTGCTTTCTTAATTTCATCCTCTTTATTCAAATTGGTTGGAATTTTAATATATACTACATCATTGAACTCAACATTAGAATAGAATTTTCTTTTTAATCGAGTGCTAATATATGATTTTTATTAAAATGGAAGTGTGGCCAGAATAATATATTTATGGAATATTCTATGTGCATAAACATTAAAAGCATAAAGCTAAACTCATCAATAAATAATTAAAATTATCCCAATTTCACAATTCAACTCAGACTAGCACATTACCCACAATTCCATATACTTACCATACACCCTTAATTTTAAAAGAACTTTTAAATAAGTTAATTGCTTCACAATCATATATTTTTAATAATAATGATTCTTTAATTCTTCTTTGAATTTATTTATCTCAAAGAAGATAATCATGGCCTGTATTTTATCATGGATATGTAAAGTAGAACTAAGATATTTATTTCTAATACTACTTTTACGTACCTTTATTTTTTCATTTAAGCTCAAATTACTCTGATATACGTATACCTTCTTACAAAAACAAAGAATAATATACACTACTCCAGGAATAGTCTTTCTAATAAAAAAATTCCTTTGTATTATTTAACAAATTATTCAAAATAATACCCCTTTAACGAGCATTTTTTTTTATTTTCAAACAAATTACTATTTTTACATATAATTTTATAAGAAGACAATTTAAATGGTAAAGAAATAAAATCATATTTTTTCTTAATACTTTACATCATTACTAATATTATTATTAAATAAAATACTGCAAAAAATTTAGCAGAGTATTTGACACTCAAATAATCTTTATAAAAGTGACCTTTTTGAAACAAAGATAACTCACTAGAATTATTTAATGCCTTATTTTGATAACAATAATTTCGTAAAGCAGACACTTTGTGAGATACCTGAATGATAGCTTTCTGGTTTAATTATAGACATTAACTATTTCCTTTTAACATAATGACTACATTCCAAACCATTAGTGTTTACATTTCTAATCACCAATATATTTAAAAATTTTAATTTAACAAAATCTAATCCCCATCCTTCTACCACATATTTTATTAATTTTAAGAAGAATAGAATGTTGCTTAATAATTACAATTTAGTTTTGAATTTACAAACTTATATTTTGAATAGTTTTTAAAAGAAAATGTTATTATTTTTACAAATATATTTATGAATATAAAAAAAAGATATTGTTTAGATAAGAGGCAAGATTTTAATTATTCCATTTCAAATTTTTACATAAGGCAGTTCAGAAAAAAAATATGTCAGATTTTTATTGTAGGAAGTATGAATGAAAATTAAAATGGTTATTCAGAAAAATGAGTAAAGTTTATTGTAGTTTTAGGGTATTTAAGAGTAATGTTTCTATTAATAAAGTTGTTAATCTTTCTGATATTAAGTTAAATGATGGAGAATTAGAGATTCTTGGTAAAGATTCTTATTTTGTTTCTTTTTATTAAAAAAAAATAGTTTTTGCTACAATTTCATCTATTGCATCTCGTAATTTGAGTGATGAGCAGAAAGTTGGTATTCAATTGATTTTAAATAAAAGCTTAATAAGGAAAGGAAAATTTATTGTTAATCCTAAAGAGGTTAGATAACTTAAGGATATGTTAATTATTAATGATGTGATCATTTCTTATGAAGACAAAATCTGGTCAGTTTGTCATTATGAAAGGAAATGAGTTCAGTAAAATAATGGATAAAGAATTAAATAATGGTAAATATATGTTTATTAAAAAAGATCCAAATAATGTGATTATAAGGAGGTTAATGGATATTATGAAAAAATGGTAAATTTAAAATTTGTTAATAGATTATTTAAAATGTTATCCTAATGACTTTATATCAGCTAAGATGTTTATGAATAATAAAACTCACAAATATGATGTCCTTTAAGATTTATTTTCAATTTTACAGGTAGTATTGTGAAGGTATTTCTAGGTTCTTGAATATTTTTTAAAAATATTTGTTGATTTTGGTCATTACAGAGTTTCTTCTTGTTGTGAGCCTTTTGGTAAGATTAATAATTTTAAAATGGAAAATAGTTGACTATTTGATAGTTTGGATATTGATGATATGTAATAATCTGTCAATAGATTAAGCAGTATTGATGTTCTTGTATCTGTGTTGGTTAACCATCGATCTTTGTCAAAAAGTAAAGCTATTAAAGATTTGCTTTCATTATGAGAGGATTATCCATAGCATAAGATTGTGGTTAAAACACCTGTAGAGGTCCCTGCTATCGCATTTTATATGCATATTGTCAAGGTTATAGCCTCAGTAAATATTACTTACGTAATCAATGTGCGTTTAATAAATTTATATTTACTTATAATTGTAATTTTTATAAGATTAAGGAAGGGTGGACAATAGGTTATATTATTTCCTCTTTAGTTTGTTCAGTTTATATTAATTATTTAGAACAAGAAATTATTATTAAAAAGAATTGTTTATATTTAAAGTTATTTGTTAGATATGTGGATGATTGCTTATTTGTAGGTGGGGATGATAAATTAAAGGAATTTGTAAATGAGTTTGTTTTGATCATTCTATAAACTATGGGGTAGAAAGTAAGGGAGTTATATTTGGGTAAATTAATTTTTTTAGATCTATTTGGTGATTAAAAATTTAAAGAGTAATTGTGTGGAATGTAGTCATTATGTTAAGAATAAAGAGTTAAGGAAAACAATATTGATTGATTTTATATTCATGCCATTGAATTTTTTAAAAATGAGCATCATTAAATAAAAATTAGATATAATAACTGCTCTACATACAGCATAATTTAGTTGCAATTATTTTTTTATTATGAGAAAATCCTCTTTTAGTCTATTAAAAACGGAAACACAATGCCGTTGTCCACCTTCCTACTTACAAAACTACCAAAATATTTAAATTGAGTTACATTTTGAAGTTATTAACTTTACTTTACAAAATAAAAGTTGTTGAGCATTTTTCCTCTATGACTAGTGTAATATCCAGTACTAGTCGGATATATATATATTGAAAATAGAATGTAATATGATAATGTTCTTGTTTTTACTTTTAATTGATTCAAATTAAAAATCCCACCATTAAACCAGTATTTTATGTTAACCCGGTTTTCACTAAGCCAAAGATGATTATCATAAAAAATTGAAATCAGGGTTGGAGAAAATATACATCAGTGTTTAACTTCAAATTTTAGTTCAAATATCTCAGATTACTAATTTCAACAATACTATAGATCTGTTTAGTTAATTGAATCAAAGACTTGACTAAATTTATAAATTCGATATACAGTATAAACCATAATATTTTTTCTGACACTTTTATTGCATATTTGTTGGGAACAAAAATTGTCTACTGTGCATTTTGACTCTTTAAAAACATATTGATTTTCTGATAAACACTAATTTATGACCAGAAGCTATCTATTCAACAAAATCCTAGAAAGTACCTTTGTTATCATGGTTAATAATAATCTTTCTTGATAAATAGAGCAGTATTGTCTACTGTCTTTATAATTTTAAACTTGGCATAATAGAAAAATGCTTTATAACAGGCTGCAGAACGTCATAAGTCTATATATAATTTTTTTTTTTAAATTTCCAATATTTTTAAATCGAATGTATCATATTCTGTAACTGCTCATGTTATTTTATCAATATCTATAATCTTCACATTTTTAGGATAACAAAAAGCTATTTTGATTTCACTGATCTTGTATTTTTATCCATGATAAATTGTTTAGATAAAATGAATGGACAACTAAAACTCATCATTATAATTATAATGCACATTTACATTTTTTAAAATATAATTGCCGTCATATACAAGAGTTACAGTGTTGAATTTAATAGGATATGATTCTATTTCTTAAACCCATATTATTTGCTTTGTATAAGAAATATTGTAAAATGATTTTAATCAATGAGTGTCTGTAACTCCTTTGCAACATTAATTTACCAGTCATTATTAAATGTTTTTGTTAATCAATGCATTTCTGTCTTCAAGTGGATATATTTATTAGGAAGCTCAAAATTTAATTTACTGCAATACCAAGTATAAAATGTCATATCTTTCCTCTAATAAAGTCAGTAAATATAAGATTGCTGTCAGAAAATAAGTCATAATTTTTGTTTTTAATGATCATAAGAATAGACATACTTATATCCATAATACACTCCTTATTAGATTTTCACACTTCAATAATCTTGTAATCATGAAACCCCCAAATAGCGATTTTAATGTTTAAGGATGTTTGAATTTTGATATTTATGTGTAGTAAATACTTAGAAAAAAACACATCATTTTTTTGTAAATGTGATTAGAATAAAAACTATTTTTTAAATACTATAATTTTAAACTTGAAATATGATCCATAAATACATAAATGTTAATATAATATTAACTATTGTATTCCTGATTCTGATTACACTATAATCAAATAAATGCTATTGTTTCAAGTATGGATATTTCCATACTTTTTTATAATAAATTTTAAGCTTAAACAAAATGTAATAATCAACATATGTATTGTGCAAAAATTCAATAAGAATAAGTCACTTAAATTTAGAACACTAATACCATAATTTACAACTAGTTTTAGGCCAATGTTTTCTGTTTGTACCATGCTTTTAAAGTGTCCTAGAAAATAAATTTGATCATTCAATGGCATTGATATAAAAATGATATCCAACAAGGATAAAGGCTTTTCTTTTTTTCTGAATTCTCTGAATCTATTGTTAAAGCATTGGTACCCTTAAAATAAAAGCTGGAATCATTGTAAAGGCAAGTTTTAACATCATCAGTCTTTAATTAATATGATAAGAAATCCCTAGAATAGAACATATTAAATTAGGCTTTACAGGAAATCTAGTATTATGCAGTCTTTCACTGACTGATCTGCATTTCTGAAAAATTTGCAGCCAAGCACCTGTTCTATTAAACTTTCTTCCTCTGGAAGATTAATTTTATTCATATTACCTATATCAATATTAAATCTTGAGATCTCTTTATCTATCAATGCTCTTTTTCTATTCTTGTCTTGAAGGGTCTGTATTAAATTATCTTTGTACTTTAAATGTTACCTATATTTAGAAAAAACCTTCACTATTAGTATTATCCATGCCTTATGATTTGGCACTATTACTAATAATATTATTGCTATTACTTTAATAAACAATCCACCAGACATTATAAATTAGTCAAACTAGAAGAGGTCAGCCAGTTTATACTATGTTTTCTAGATTTTATTCATTTTGGTGGTAGGCAAGATGGTTCTTAAATAGAACTGTCCAAATATGCACCATTGCCAGTTGGAAGTCTTCTTTCAAATATAATTTCAAAATGACTAATTAGTGATTGTACTGCCATGCAATAAGATTACAATTAAGAATTATGAAAATACTAAGTATTTCCCAATCAATTGTAGTAAAGGATAGAAATGTTGTTGAAAAAACAATCTTTTTGTCTAAGATAATATAGGAAATATCATAAAGTATGAGAGGTTTCATGATGACCAAGGATTTATAATAAGTGAAGTGAACAAAGAAAAGAGGAGGTAAAATATATTATTGGAAGCACTATATATCCTTTATTGAAACAACACTTTTATTCTATAAGGCAGATCTTTTTGGGGGTGTATAATTTATTTATTATTAATAATTACTTCTCATATCTGAAAGTTATAAACTGTCCATCACCTGTAAAGCTCATGGGTAGCCTGGCAATTGCATATATATATATATATATATATATATATATATATATATATATATATATATATATATATATATAGCAGACATGTATTTGTTATGCTACTGTTAAATTTTTCAAATCATTCAATTAAATTGCATGAATGAGTGCTTTTTAAACTCAAATCTCTACCTGTATTTAATTAGCACAAATAAATATTGAGCTGTGCCTTCATTGAAAAATTTGATTAAAAAGCTAACCTTTATTTTTGGATATAAAACCTATATTTATGAAGAAAGAATAGTTATTTTATCAGAAGTTATTTATTGATATTGAATTACAAAAAATATAAATCAAAGTTAGAATTGATAATTTTTTAGAAAAAAATAGTATAAAGAAATTTAGCCAATAAATATATAAAACTTCAAAAAAATTAATATGATTTGTAAGAAAACTATTTTTTTGCTAATCTTAATCTTTTTTTATGTTTTAATATTTGTTTACTTCACTTCCTACTATCTGGAAATTTTTATTTTAGAATTACAATGTATTTATATTATGATTAATAAATTAAAACTTGATTTTTTTTTAAAAATATAAGTTTACAAATGAAAAACATCCCAAAAATTTTAAACTTAAAATATGGAAAATAAAAGAAAATAAGTAATGAGTACAATGACTTTTTCTTATTGGATGATTACTATAACAGATAAAAAAATTATAATAAATGCTTTTATTGACTGTTTTCTAATGGTTACTTATGAACCCATTTAGCCTTGAACATTATTACCCTTATATATATATATATATATATATATATATATATATATATATATATATATATATATATATATATATA
>JAQFVV010009076.1:0-17795 GCA_028023455.1 Epiperipatus broadwayi | reverse complement strand
ACATACACACTACTATGTTGTTGTATGCCATGAGATACATAACCATCTCAATATATATGTTCAACATATAAGATTATCTGGAGAAGTTTAAAATATTTTTTTCAAAATGTCAGGTAAGATTATTTTTTTCACATTCACAAATTTTTAAAAATAGCTTTACGAGTTTAAATTCATTTAACTTGGGTTTGAAGTAAAAGAAAACCTCCTTTTACTTTGACAAAAAACTCAAACAAAAGAACTATTATAGGTTAATGAGGAAACTTGTTTAGCCTCAGAGATTTTTAATTCATAGTAATTGATAGTTTTTGGCACATCAAAAGCTACAAGTTACCTCTGTTTAAATGGATATAATCCCTTCTTTTCTATTACTTATTATAATAACAACCCATAAAAATATTTAATTCAACATATAAAACTGTTTGGAAAAGTTTAAAGTATTATTTGTAGATTGTCAAAAAAGATGTTATTCTTTTATATTCTCCAATCTATAAAATAGCTTTCCAGGTTTAAATCCATTTACCAACTTGGGTTTGAAGTAAAAGAGGACTTTTTTTTTTTTACTTCTGGAGAAACTTATTTAGCTTTAGGCAGATTGTCAATTAGTAATAATTAATAATTTCCTGGTAATGTCATAAAGGCAAAAATCTGTTTAAATGAATACAACCTCCTTATTTGTATTTTTTATTATAATAATCCATGAAAATATTTAATTCAACATTTATGTATCTATATTTGTATGTGATATACACTTGTGGCAGTAATCTAGTGTGTGTGTGATGGGGGTTCAGTTCTCTTACAAGTGATAATTTTGAGTGTGTATATTGGTAAATCACCTCCTATCTCAACTTGAGCATGATAGACTACTCAGTGAAAGGTATTAGAGCAAAATTATTCATGTATTAAGCCAGTGATTTTGGGAAATGACACGAACGCTAGAGATTAATGGTGCAGCATTTAGCTTTTTGATATCTGTATGTATACATTTTGAAATTCCCCATTTAGTATATTCATTGTAACTTTTGAACAATAATTAGAAAACGATAAATTTCCTAAGAATGCCAATAGTTAATTACATTTGAATTATAAAAGAAAAATGAAAATGCAAAACATTTTATTTTTTTCTTTTAGGGGAAAATGTTATAATGGTTAAATAGAACTCTGAATCTTGAGTCATTCTACATTATAAATTGTACAACTTTAAAAAAAAAACAAATAAAATTTTAAAATTTTGGCTGCAAGACAAAAAGCATAAATTATAATCTCAATATCTGATTATTCACAAATGTGTGTACATATGCATGCATAAATGAACTATTTAGTTTTAAAAAAATATGAAATAAAAATTGAAATTTGGTTAATATATAATATTTCTTTTCTATCACAAGCAAATGCAAATTTCTTTTTTGTTCTGTGTGTAGAAGAAATAAAAATTAATTAAATTATTTAATAATATATATAGGAAGAATGTGTAGAGAAAAGCTTTCATAAAATATGTTTTTAAACAGTATGTGCTTAGACAGATTTTGTCTATTATAAGTTTTAATACAATTAAACACAGCCATTCAAGCTATTACGCAAGCGCTTTTTCTGAGTGTAAATAATAAATGAATAAATAAATAAATGTTTATCTATTATAAGTTATAGATGTAGCATAAGTTGAAAGATGGGAGTGGATGTATATATGTGATGTTATTGCTTATTTACATGAAATTTCAGTATGAAATTAATTTGATAGAATAGTCCATCTCTTAGAGAGGAATACCCATGATTATTTTCTATTGATAGAATTTTGTCACCTAAGATATGCCATACTTCTTTATTTTTTTTTTAATGTTGCTGCATTCAGGGCACACAATGTTGACACATGAAGGAATAAAAGGATAACCAATTGTAGAGAAATGTTCAAAAAATATTGAGTGTGTGTCTGCATTTGTTCTAGCTTTATTATACAGGTATGTATACTGGCCTATAAGCATAGACAAGTTTTCCCACTATTTCCTGTAGAAAATGAAGTGGCAGGTGGGTTCCTGGCATTTAATCCTGTAAACAATTTGAGAGCAGAGGTCAGTTGGTAAGGTATCCTTTGCATTGTTGAAAAGCTAATGCAATGGAAGTGTCGTACATAAAGCAATTTGATGGTTAGGAGTAATAATTTTAGTAATGCAGTGGATTATATTAAGTATATAGGGAAAGTACATTCAGAGTTTAGAGTCAGTAGGGGTTGTGCTTTATGATAAAAGTTTCTGATGGTTTGTAGAAGTAGATAGTCTTTATATCCAGTGTTACACAATTCAGAAATGTATTTGTTGGTATTGTCCTCCTGTCCCATTTAAACTTGCATAAATGAAGGTTACAATGTAGGAAGACTTTAAGAACTGCAAGTTTCTGAAAGCATAACATTAGAGAGTAGAGATATATGCCACTGCAAACCTGTATTGGTTTAATAATCATTTTGTAATTTAATGTGGGAAAAATCACATTGTATGTGGAGGTCTAGGTATTTAATACTGTAGTGGCAATCTTCATTTTTATGGATTAATGTGAATTAGGTAGTGGCAAAGATTTTTTGCTGGATTTGAGAAATTACTGTATTGAGTGCACAGACAAATATGTCATCAACATAATGAATATATAGTAGTGGTGGGTATGAAGCATGATGTATTGAGATGATTCTTTCTTTGGCAATATTCAGGAAAGTGCTAGAAATGACATCACTAATTGGCAGTTCATGGGCCATCCATCTTCCATTCCATTTTATAATATATAATGTAGATGTATCCACAATGTCGACATGAATCCATGTTAGACAATCTGTAATAAAATCTGTTTTGTGGGAGGGGGGATTGTAGAGTATGCATTGTAATATTTGTTTGAATAATTGAATGGAAGTGGTATGAAAGATTGATCTGTATAGTTCAGAAATGTTGAGCAAAGCAATGTGACCTTGTTGATTCAGCTGTGTGTTCTTAATCATTTCTACACATTGAATAAGATTTTACAGTACATTTATGAAAGCTGAAGGAATTGAGCAGCCATTAGTTTATAACTTTAGCTACTTTATAACAATAAGTGCCTCCAAAGTTATAATTATGGGCAAAGGGTAGCCATGTTTATGTAAGTATATGTTAGTGAATAACCTAGGGGGAAGAAGATAGCAGCTGATGAATAAATATTGAAGTATTTCTATTTGGAGAATGCAGTGTTGCAATATTTATGAAGGATTGAAGAAATACATTTATCTCTTTGCCATTTCATATTGTAGGCCGCTATAGGTATAAGTTTAAGCTTTAGAACCCACGTGTTTATTTTGGTGAGAAAGTCTTGTTTCAGTAAAAGTACAAAGCACTGTCCTTTATCCTCTTTAATACATTTAATATTATTGTCAAGGAAATATTGTTTGGTGATAGCAGTTCTTTTGTACCACTTCATGTTTTTGAATGTTACATGCTTGGAGAAAGCGATCTGCACAATTTGATCTACACGATCCTTGTATATCTATTATTACATTTTAGTCTGAGTTAATAGTTAAATTATTTATAAAGATAAGAATTTATTTGCATATTGTTTTTGGTCATTCCAAGTGTTTGAGATATAATATTGGTGAAACAATCTGCATTCCAAATGCAAATATTAATATATTTAATTAAAATTTTCCCATAAGAAGCATTTTTTTAATTGAAAAAAAAAAAAAAAAAGAGAGATAAATAATTTATCATATTAAAAAAAATCATTAACTAAGCAGAGTAAAACTAAACAAAGAATTAAAAAATTGTAATTATATATGAGAGCTTGGAAAGTTTTAAAGAAAGACCAGCTTAAAATAAAGTTAATTAAAAATTTTTTTTTTGATAGAAAAGGCAAGAGAAAGGAAACCAATAAAAGACTTACACTGATGCCACTAGTTTTATAATGTGCAATCATAGGAACCAAACAGATATCTTGCTAACTTTTTAAAGTATATCCACTTGACTTTTGAAAATGTAAAAAAATGCTGCCTGAGGGTTGCCATGCCAAAGAATTTCATCTAATAAATGATTCTTAAACACTAATCACTATTGATGAATCTCTCAATCACCTGCTTTTAAAATATGATTTGGAAAAAAAAATGACATTTATTATAAAATAAAAACTATTTTGACCCCTTTTAAAATGGTGAAACTCATAGCATAGAAAGCAATAACCAAGAAGAAAAGTATTTTCATCTATACATATGTGAAATGTAATTAAAGTGAGTTAAAAGACAATTATTTAAAAGAATAATTAATTTCTTTTAAAGAAAAGTTAGTATGATCATACTTATTGATAAATAAAGAGACCAATAAATCTGTAATAAGATCTTTATGTATATATCTATAATAAAAAAAGTGTACCAATAGCTCAAACAAGCTATTTAAACTATTTTAAAATCTCTATCTGGAACATTCTTATCCTTAGACCAATTGGTTTCAAACTTATGGCTCATCTCAGTGATGAGCTAAAATATTCAGACACTAGACCTAAAATATCAATTCAAAACTCAGTACTTATTTCATACATAATATTTAAGTAGAAACTCTGAAGTTTTCACTTTTTGTATTATATTTTTGTAAATACAAGCTTATAAAAGCAATGTCACATTATATATGACTTGCTTTATGGATTATTATATCTATAGTATATGAAGGCCTTAACAGTTATTAATATAACATTTAAATTATATTGAATAATTATTAATATTATGGGCTGAGTATTGCTGTATATTATTGACATAACTAGATCATTATTTTAGTATTTTATTAGTATATAAATCATATTTAATGATATTTTGTTTATACTTATATTTATTCTTTCTGGATATAATAATAATTATGAAAATTTTAGCACCCTCTGCCTAAGAATCCTCTGATTGTGGACCCAAAACTGCCATTTGATGATGATTTTTTATTTAGGTACTTACAGCTGCAGAACACTTTCAAGTGAAAGAAGATTGCAAGAATTAGAAGAAGAACTGTCTTATATTAAATGGGATATTATTGGACTTTGGGAAGTTAGAAGAAAAGGTGAAGAAACAATTGATTTAAAAAGTGGACATATACTCTACTATAAAGGCACAAATATTGGAAATACAAGTGGAGTAGGATTCATTATAAATAAAAAATGGAAGAATAACATTGTGGAGATTGTTGGTGTATCAGACAGAGTGGCAAGATTAGTTATACAACTTAATAGCAGTTACCAAATGCAGATAATTCAGGTTTATGCATCAATAAGTTCTCATACAGATGAAGTACTAGAAGATTTTTATATGGATATACAAAAGGCTTTTGATCAGAATAAACAAGATTTGAAAATTGTTATGAGAAACTTTAATGCTAGAATTGGTAAACAAATGAAAGATGAAAGTGCTGTAGGTAATTTTGGTTATGGTAATAGAAATGAGAGAGGACATAGACTTGTGAAGTTTGCAGAAAAAGAAAAACTTTATATTATGAATTCTTTTTTTGAAAAACATGTTAAAAGGAAATGGACAAGAAAGCATCGACATGAAGATACAGCAGAATTGGATTATATTTTGACTAACAGAAAATACATATTTCAAGATTGTAATGTTCTTAATAAATTTAACACAGGAAGTGATCATCAATTAGTAAGATGTAAGATACGTGTTAATGCAAAACTAGAGAGACAAAAAATATTAAGAAAAACAATATTTACCATTGATATTCGTAATCTTCAGAAACATTCTAATGAATTTAAATTAGAATTTACAAATCGGTTTCAAGTATTAGTAGATTTTGAACATGATTCAGATTTGAATGAAATTAATAAAATAACTGATACACTTTTAAAAACTGCAACAAAGATAGCTGGTAGAAAAAAGCAGCAATTGACCAATACAATTTCTACTGAGACTAGAGAATTTATAGAGAAAAGAAGGAATATGAAGATATATACAAAAATGATGCATTAAAAAGGATTGAATATCTCAAATTTTGTAAAATGGTGTGGAAAGGGTTGAAAATGATATAAGAAAATATAATTGTGAACTAGCAAGGTAAGCTGTAGAAGAGAATAAAAGTCTCAAGAGTGTAAAACAACATTTTGCTATTGGTAGGAAATTTATATCTGCAATAAAAAAAAAAAAAGGAATTATTACTAAAAAGATAGATGACATCATGAAATGGGCAGAAGATTTCTATCAAAAATTATATAGCAATAAAGAACAAGTACCTCCTATATCTATTATATCTTCCAAATTGCCCAGAATTTTAAATGAAGAATCTAGACATGCAATTAAATTTATGAAGAAAGGAAATGATCCAGGTAATGATGGAATTATAACTGATATATTAAAAGAAGCAGGTGAAGAAATATAATTCTTTTTAGCAAAGTTATATACCAAATGTTTAAATGATAAAGATATTCCAGATGATTGAAAGAATGCAGTATTAATATTTAAAAAAAGTGATAAAGAAGATATTAGAAATTACAGACATATCAGCCTTTCATCAGTTTTATACAAAATTTTTACTAAGATAATTACAACTTGTCTACAGAGAACATTGGATTTCCACCAACCAAGAGAACAAGCTGGATTTAAAAGTGGTTTTACTACAGTAGATCATATCTAGGTATTGAGAGAAGTTATAGAAAGGACAAATGAATATGAGTTGCCATTATGCTTTGGATTTGTAGATTATGAAAAGGCATTTGATTCTATAAAGATTTCTTCAGTGATTAAAGCATTGGATCATCAAGGTATAAATCCAGGATATTGTCATAGTTTAAAGAATATTTATAAATATGCTTTTGGTAGAAATAACTTGATACTAAAAGGAAATATGCCCATGTGTTTGAAAAGGGAGGTTTTTAATAAATGTGTTTTACCACTTCTTACTTATGGATCCAGACTTGGATACTTAATAAAAGAGCAATACAGAGACTTCAGACCACTCAAAGAAGTGTGGAGAGACTATGTTGGGAGTAACAAGAAAAGATTGAAAACACAATATATGGATAAAAGAACAAACAGGTGTTACTGATCTCATTGAAAAAATTAAAAGACTAAAGTGGAGTTGGGCTGGACATATTGCTAGAAGAGATGATAATAGATGGACAATTGAAAAATCTTAAACAGGATTCCAAGAGAGTATAAAAGACCCCAAAAGTGACCACATGTGAGATGGATGGATTAAATAAAAAAGTGTGCAGGGGTAATGTGAAGAAGAGAAGCTAAGGATCAGAGAAGATGGATTGAACTTGTAGAGACCTTCATCCTACAGTGGATTGGTAATGATTGATGATGATGAATACTTTTTTGTTGTTATTTGTTATATGTTTATATATTATTTGTAAATAATGTTTTAGATGATAAGTAATTTATTTGTTAGTATGCGTGTGATTTTTTAATATAAATATAAATAATTAATGTTTAGCAATATTGCGCTGCTTCAATCTCATTTAATTACAAACAATATTACATCTTATCTCCAGAAAAGCAAGCTTAGACTGAGTCTTTAATTGGCATGTAAGTAATTGTGATAGGGATTGAAAGGCAACTTATACAGAATAGTCTTGCAAAGGAAAATGCTGTTCATATCTATTAATTGACCTATACATGTATCGGTGCAATTTGTGACTGGTTACCAAAAATAGATGAAGATATATTTTGAGATCAAAAATATTATCTATCACCAGAAATAACCATTGGGATAGCATCCCAATTCATGACTAGAAGTACTTTGAGATCCAGCTTCTGCTACAATATATATATATATATTTTGAAGCTGAATATATATGTTTTTATATATTGTTTTATTTTGACCAATGTTTGAGTTAGAACCATCTATATATATGTGTGTAAATTGAGTTACGTAAAACGCATTTAAATGTTCATATACATTCACATCATTTTAAGTAATACAAACATATATGTGGTAAGAAAGCAGATATATAATTAAAATAAAATTTGTAAAAAACATTTTAATTAAAATAATTATATTTTTCTACAATAACATTTAATTATTTATTACATTCTCTTTTATTATATTACTAAAACTTAAATTAAAAACTCTTTTTTTTTTTATCTAGAAGGATGTATTCTTAGTTCTTTCATTTATAGTTGGATTAAGATAAAAATGTGTACACAGCTATTCAAGCAATATTATTGAGTTAAAAAAGTAAATAACAGATGTCCAGAAGAATAGATTTGTTGGAGGATAGGATTTAATTAAATCAGATAAACTAATTAAATTTATTGGAGAAACATTTCCTTATATTGACAGAAAAAAGTCATTAAGAGAATCTTCTGAAAATCTTTTATTTAGATTTTGTATAAATAACTTATAAAATATATTTTAAAGATTTTTAAGGTCCATTGCGGCTGGAAACTCTGTATGGGGAACTACAAAAATCATCATGCAGATAACCATCAACTAGAATAGCATATCCTCTCCAGTTGGCTATTTTACTGAACATAGTGCAATGGTTTTAACATGAAATTCATCTATAGGTCTATTATTAAGAAGTACCTCTCTTATAGATTCTCAGAGAAGCTTATAATCTATCACAGCAATAATATTTACTATGGAATTCAAGTAAAATAATATTTAAAAATGCTTTGCTTATATAATGTGATAGTTTTAAAACTATTAAGGCTTCAGCAGTTAACAAAATTATAAATGGAAGAAATGAAATGTTTTAATGAAGAAGCTCCATGTGTTAAAAACAAATTCACTAAAAATGTCTTGCTGCAAAAAGAAATGAATTGAAGCAATGCCATATGTACACCAAACATAGCTATTTCCAATGTTGGATCCCATCTGTATATGTGATTCAATCATTTTGAATATGATCATAAACTCTTGCTTTGGTAAAATTATTGATTTAACCTATGCATATACTTCACTCATTATTAACGCACAGTGTAATTTTTTAATAAGACCTGATAAAATGTATTTTATAGTATTATTATTTTTATATTGAAGTCCTTTATTAATACTATGAGTCTATATTATTTTAATTTTATGTTATATCAAATGACAGTACATTTTTATATGTACATTATTTAACAGGGAGGGCAACTTTTATGTGACCATATATATTTTTTTCACTCAAATTAATCTTCGAATTATTACTATTATTATTTTATAATTCGTTTGTAATGTCTAATTTATAAATCGTTGGAATATTGCATCCCACCTTGACAATTTCGTTCATAAGGTATTTTCTTTGAATAGTCTTAGATGGATTATAAACTGTTAGATATAAAATTAATCATTCAATTAATAAAAATGAAAGGAAATTATGAGAAAAATCAAATAATTTAATCTAAAAATAAAAACTTATATGGTAATAATTTAGTCAAAATAAAATATTAGATTATAATAATTTCAGTTAAGCAATTTATCATAACTACATTAAAATAAGTAACAGGGTAACAATTATTAAATTTTCATGAAATTACTATTAGTAATTGTGTGAAACAAATTCTAGATTAACAATAAAAGAGTAATTGATTTTCTGCTAATGGTCGCTGGATGAAAAAATACATATCTAGACATTATATTTCAGTTAATTAAATCATTTCTGAGTTCTTAGTTATAGTTGATGCAAGGATTCTTCATAATGCTTGACCAGCTCACACTTGTATGATTACATACTATCATTAATATATGTGATGAAAGTATTTCCATGTCTAGTTGTTATATTAAATGTACCAGGTAAATTCATGAAACTTTACTTATATTGATTATCAATAAATGTTTTTCAATTAGCCGGCCTCAATTCCTACTTATTAATAATTTGAGCAGATGATTATTTCTAGCTGTATATTTAATTATATACCTGATACGATTTTTTTTACGTCTGTGTGAATATTGTCAGATCATATATATATATGTCAACAACTGGCGTTCTACCAAAAACACCGTCAAGCATATGTTTACATAAACGTCAGAGCAAGCATTCACTATCTCTAATTTTAATTCCACTTTCAGATCATGATTTCAAGCTATTTGCTATCATCAGTGAAAGACAGGAATAAAAAACTAGATCTAAACACAAACTCTGAGCGTTTATGAAACAGTTTCTATTCAGTTCGCAAGCGTGAATCTTTTAGACATGTAATGTCTTCAAACTCAGCATAGCAAGCCAGATAACTATATAGGTCTGATATCAGTTCAGCATCACCACATAGTAGAAGTCTCTGCAATATATATCATTGCTAGAAAGACCTCAAAGGTACATTTATGAAAAACAAGTTAAAAACTTGCTAATGTTTGTATTTGTCAACAGATGGCATTCTACCAAAAACACCGTCAAGCGTATGTTTACATAAACATCAGAGCAAGCATTCACTATCTCTAATTTTAATTCCACTTTCAAGCTATTTGCTATCATCAGTGAAAGACAGGAATAAGAAACTAGATCTAAACACAAACTCTGAGCATTTATGAAACAGTTTCTATTCAGCTTGCAAGCGTGAATCATTTAGACACATAATGTCTTCAAACGCAGCATAGCAAGCCAGATAGCTATATGGGTCTGATATCAGTTCAGCATTACCACATAGTAGAAGCCTCTGCAAATAGCTTGAAATCATGATCTGAAAGTGGAATTAAAGTTAGAGATAGTGAATGCTTGCTCTGACGTTTATGTAAACATATGCTTGCAAGTGTTTTTGGTAGAATGCCATCTGTTGACATAAATACAAGCATTAGCAAGTTTTTAACTTGTTTTTCATATATATATATAATGTTAGAAGTCATAAATAATTTTAAAATGTTTTATTAATTGGGTATTTCTTTTACAGCCCAGATTATAAATGAACTATTTATATTGTTTTGTTATTATACATTTTGAAATCCCACTCATCTGCCTGAAATACTATACATTTAAATGTTTGAATTAATTTATACTATGAAATGTTTGAATCTGTAAATTATTACATGAAGATATTCATTTGTAGATATGATTGAATCTTAAATTATTTGATGAATCTTAAATTAGCTATACTTGATAGAAAAGTATTTTGTATATAATGGGATTTTTAGGGAGAAATGCAACATCCATCTAGAGATAATTATAATATATGAGATACTATAAATAGCATTGTGTCCATATCTTACACTTCTTGTCTGGTACCACATTAAGTCAAATGCAAGCATTATGAACATAGTGCTGAATTCATAATAAGAAAGGAGAATTAAGATAATATATAAATTACTAGAATATAATAATGAGTTTAATACAGCCATTAAGATAAAATAGATGGTAGTTTTAGTTCATGCTGTTAAGATACTTTTATTGTTATTAATTTGTGTGTGTGCCATTTTCAAATCCATATTTTCTATTACATACTAAAGGCTAAAACCATTAGATTGTATACAATAATACTTTATTTTAAGCCTTTATTGATTTAATAAGCTTATATTTACCTTTACTGAATCAATTAAAGCCATCTGGTATCCAATTTACATAATTTAATACCATTAGAATGACAGATAAAATTTCAATGTTAAAAAATGTAACTATCATCAACCATTATCAATCCACTGCAGGATGAAGGCCACTTCAAGTTCAATGCATCTTCTCTGATCTTTAGCTTCTTTTTTTCACATCACTTTCTTATTTCATCCAGCCATCTCACATGTGGTTTCTTTCTGGGTCTTTTAAATCTTTTGGAATCCAGTTTAAGATTTCAACTGTCCATCTATCATCATTTCTTCTAGCAATATATCCAGCCCAACTCCACTTCAATCTTAATTTTTTCAATAAGGTCAGTAGCACTTGTTTGTTCTCTTACTCATATATAGCATTTTTGATCTCTTCTTGTTACTCTCAACATGCATCTATCCATACTTCTTTGAGTGGTCTGAAGTTTCTGTATTGCTCTTCTATTAAGTGTCCAAGTCTCAGATCCATAAGTAAGAACTAGTAAAACACATTGATTAAAAACTTTCCTTTTCAAACACAAAGGCACATTTCCTTTTAGTATCAAGTTATTTCTACCAAAAGCACTCCAAGCAAATTTAATTCTATGATTAATTTCATCCATTATGTTTTCATCTGTATTAATAATCTGACCAAGGTATTTGCTTGTTAACTTCTTTCAAGTCATCATGATCAATCTTTATTTTTATATTTTGAGAAAATCCATTGAACATTACTTTAATCTTTTTAGCATTTATCTTTAGTCCTACTTTCCTACTTTCATCTAATAACTCTTGCAACATTTCCTGCAGCTCTAAAGCATTATTTGCAAAAACAATTACATCACCTGCAAAATATAAATGACTTAAATAATCTCCATTTACTTTCACTCCTTTAGTTTCCCATTTTAATCCACAAAATACTTCTTGCAGCACTGCTGTAAAAAGTTTTGGGGATATGGAGTCACCCTGTCATACAACGTTCTCAATGTTGACTTTTCTAGTATCATTATGTAACTAATTGTTGCTGTTGCATTTTTATAAATATTTTTTAAAATATGATAATATCCTGGATCTATACCTTGATGATCCAATGCTTTAATCACTGGGAAAATGTTTATAGAATCAAATGCCTTTTCATAATCTACAAATCTAAAGCATAATGGCAACTCATATTTATTTGTCCTTTCTATAACTTCTCTCAATATGTGGATATGATCTACTGTACTAAAACTACTTTTAAATCCAGTTTGTTCTCTTGGTTGGTGGAAATCCAATGTTCTCTGTAGACGTGTTGTAATTATCTTGTTAAAATTTTTGTATAAAACTGACAGAAGGCTGATAGGTCTGTAATTTCTAATATCTTCTTTATCACTTTTTAAAAATATTAATACTGCATTCTTCCAATCATCTGATATATCTTTACCATTTAGATATTTGGTATATAACTGCTAAAAAAATTTCTATTTCTTCACCTGCTTTTTTAATATATCAATTATAATTCCAGCATTACCTGGAACATTTCCTTTCTTCATAAATTTAATTGCATGTGTCACTTCTTCATTTAAAATTATGGGGAATTTGGAAGATATAATAGATATAGAAGGTATTTGTTTTTTATTACTACATAATTCTTGATAGAAGTCTTCTACCCGTTTCATGATGTCATCTCTCTTTTTAGTAATAATTCCATTTTTTTTTCTTATTCCAGATATAAATTTTCTGCCAATAGAAAAATGTTGTTTTGCACTCTTGAGATTTTTATTCTCTTCTACAGATTTTCTTGCTAGTTCACAATTATACTTTCTTATATCATTTTCAACTCTTTTCTGCACCATTTTACGAAATTCGAGATATTCAATCCTTTTTAATGCATCATTTTTGTATATCTTTATATTCCTTCTTTTTTTTCATAAATTAAATCTATAGTCTCAGTAGAAATTTTATTGGTCAATTGCTGCTTTTTTCTACCAGCTATCTTTGTTGCAGTTTTTAAAAGTGTATCAGTTATTTTCATATTAATTTCATTCAAATCTGAATCATGTTCAAAATCTACTAATGCATCATTTTTGTATATCTTTATATTCCTTCTTTTTTTTCATAAATTAAATCTATAGTCTCAGTAGAAATTTTATTGGTCAATTGCTGCTTTTTTCTACCAGCTATCTTTGTTGCAGTTTTTAAAAGTGTATCAGTTATTTTCATATTAATTTCATTCAAATCTGAATCATGTTCAAAATCTACTAATACTTGAAACCGATTTGTAAGTTCTAATTTAAATTCATTAGAATGTTTCTGAAAATTAAGAATATCAACTGTAAATATTGTTTTTCTTAATAATTTTTGTCTCTCTAGTTTTGCATTAACACATATCTTACATCTTGCTAATCGATGATTATCACTTCCTGTGTTAAATTTATTGAGAACATTACTATCTTGAAATATATATTTTCTGTTAGTCAAAATATAATCTAATTCTGCTGTACCTTCATTTGGATGCTTCCGTGTCCATTTTCTTTTAATATTTTTCTCAAAAAAAAAAAATCATAATATAGTTTTTCTTTTTTTGCAAAGTCTATGTCCTCTATCATTTCTATTACCATAACTAAAATTACCTACAACATTTTCATCTTTCATTTGTTTACTAATTCTAGCATTAAAGTCTCCCATAACAATTTTACAATGTTGTTTACTGTGATCAAAAGCCTTTTTTTGTACATCCATATAAAAATCTTCTACTATTTCATCACTATGAGAACTTATTGGGCATAAACCTGCATTATCTGCATTTGGTATCTGCTATTAATTTGTATAATTAATCTTGTCACTCTGTCTGATGCACCATCAATCTCCACAATGGTATTCTTTCACTTTTTATTTATAGTGAATACTACTACAGTTGTATTTCCAATATTTGTCCCTTTATAGTAGAGTACATGTCCACTTTTTAAATCAACTCTCTCCTCACCTTTTCTTTTAACTTTACCAAGTCCAATAATGTCCCATTTAATATAAGACAGTTCTTCTTCTAATACTTGCAATTTTCCTTCACTTGAAAGTGATGTGCAATTGTAAGTACCTAAATAAAAAGTTGTCATCAAATGGCAGTTTGGATCCACAACCAGGGGATTCTTAGCATCTTCCATCTTCGGCCACCAACTGCTGCCTTGGTTGGTGACTTTACAGCCTCCTGGAAATAAGAGTCATGATTTATTTTTGTCTGTCATAATTGTATATATCTATTGGAAAAATATTTATCATTTACACTTACATTCATTCTGCCTTATCAAGCAACTGAGAAGAAATACCATGGTGTTTCTTGATCTTAAACTCAGAGGTAAAAAGCCAGTAAACTCATCAATACTGGCTAATGTGTGTTGGTGAACAGCCCATCTATATTCATATACTATATGAATAATCACATAGTAATAACAGCTGCAATGACAAGAACATATGGAGTGGACATTAGGAAGTTGCCCTGCTCGGTTCCTTTAAGGCCTCCAAGAGGAATCAAAGGGTCTTCTTTCAGTTAATAGCAAACATCTTTCTATAACCATAATGTAATCATAATGTTATTTAAAACAGTCAATTTAAAACAAAATAAATATAAATAAAAATGTATTTAATACATTAATCTGGCTTTTTTTCTTATTAAAATGTTATTAAAGGTAAATAGGGTTTTTTCCATTATAAAATCACATGACCTATTCACAGCAACTGCACGCAAATGGACATTTTTTTACATTACATTAATAAATATACTATATTAATAATATATTGAAGCAGATGATCTGATGCTCAGATCCTGCTTCACAGCCCACATCCAATCTCCTACCATCTAACTGTATTCAAACCTGCCTTTACGCACATATATACATAGCTAATAATATATATATATATTTCTTTTGGTTAGTATTATAAACATAAATAATGTAAACACATGTATTTTAATTTAAAAATATTTTATTTCATAATAATATTCTCATGTATATACGGGCGTAAATAATAAATATCTTATATTTCAGTGTAGGAGATTGTGAATATATTAATAAAGTTATATTATATATATATATAAGGTATTATATATGAAACTTATTATTTTTTCATATATAATTTTGTAGCAGAAATTATGCAATCTTGTTAAAAAGTCTCTCGAAAAACAATTATCCGGAAGATCCCTTAGATTAAAGTAAAAGATTACAAATTGGTAATAATAAAATAAACCCATTAGTGGAAATTGTCCATGCTAAGCTTGTTTTAAAATCATAAGATATATTTTAAAACAGTCGTTCGAGAAACTGATAACAAACTTGCATTGTTTCAAACATCTTACTAGATAAGAGTATCCGGTCAAACTATTCCAAATGAAACTTAAGTGCTTAAACTGCCTCAGGTCCAGCAGTAGTTGCTAAGTTACAGCTTCAAAATAAAAGTATATATACTGCTGGATTTGAATCCACAAGAGGAGGAGACCATTAAATAGCTATGTTGCTATACATATTCCATGCCAGTTTTAATTCTCACTCAATGTGTCGTGAGTAGGAAATTTTGCCTTGTCCCTCCGTTCTAATATGCTGTTCCTATGAACGAAGCTCTGCATCCCGTACTACTGAACTTTAGATATTTTCCAGTAAAATGAAATGCTATCTCTCAAATAACAATGCTACCCGAGATCTCGTGAAATAATACCGATGGACTGATTCCTAGTGAAACGCTCTTCTAAATAATCAAGGTAAAAGAACTTTGACCGCTTATAATTCCTAAATCCTGCCTTCTCTGTAATATTTATATTTTAAATCATCTATATTAAATGTCTTCAAATATGTATTCATATAACTCTATATAACTAATCTATATTAAGCCTCCTATAAAATGTTTTTCCTTTTCTTTTATTTCCAAGCGGCAAATAATTTTCATTTACATTTATGTATGTATATTTTAAAATAAATGCCAATAGTATTCTAAAATCGCCAGCATATAATTCATTTTCGTTTTCCCACCCATCATTTACTAGGTAAATAATTTATAATTTGATCAAAACAAGTCTTATTCAACTTGCCCAGGTGCTCGCGATTTTAGATAAATAAACTAATTACATTTTTCATATTTACTGTAGAAAAACAGATTTGACATCTGTTTTTCTCATTCTCCTTCCTAAATAATGCGCTATCTTTCATTCTTAAATTATATTATATATGTAAAACCCATCTTAGCTATTACCACCACCCACTTATTTTGTAATCAGTTATATATTTTCACAAGGGCATTGATTAACCAAAATTGAGATTTATTAAATGTGTAAAAAGTAATGAATAATATTAAGTAACCTAATGTAAGAGGGAGGGGGACTTAAGATCTTAGCTTTATCTTTAAGTATAATAATTATCCATGTTTGCTTAGTGAAGCCATGTCATTACGCCGAATATTTCATAATTTATGGGCAATAAATACGTTCGATAATCTTTAATTTTAGAATTATATTTATATTATATTATTAAGGGTTTCGTGCATAAAGGCCATTTGTTTTTATATATGTTAGTGCTTCTTTCTCATATGGAGGCATCCGCTAAGTCGGGCCCCATCGTCATTCTTTATGTCCCTAAACCAGGCTGTAAAACCACTCTGGGGACATACTTGGTCTTATGTGCATGCTTTATATGGAGAGCGATCTGGGAAACCAGCCCAATAAAGTCGTTGCGACCACTCTTCATCATCCATGATTCGCCTGTACTTCATTCCAGGGAATCTGGACTCTTTCTTCGTTAAACCGACCCTGCCTACGATTGCAGAGGAAATCGGTCCATTTCGTTATTAAAAATTCATGAAGTACACTCCAGGATCCATAATTGGACCAACCCTATCAGCCGCCATGCATGCACCGCCTTTCAGTGTCTTATTAGTCGCCCAGAAGTATTCATAAGCCGTAATGAAATGATTTCTTTAAACAGACATATTTCCATTAGTTTAATATAAATATTAATGCGATAGATTTAGTATCGTTTATATAATTATTCATTACCCATCTCGCGCATTAATTATCTATAACCCCAAATCTAATAATATTGAATGTAACCAAATATAATATCTGCTTATGAAATTATTATTGTTTTAAATTAAGTAAATGCTCTTCGTCTCTGGGGGTGTAATAGTATTCCAACAATGTATTCTAATAGCGCTAATTCATTTAATCACACATATATATATATTATTGGCTCAGCTATAATTATAATGTTATCATTAAATATGAATCAAACACATATATATAATACTCATTTGAGGTTAACGTCAGCCAAATAACCCCACATAATTTTATTATTAATAAATCTTATATATATATCAAACTTGAATCATTGCTTTCTTTAGTTAAGATAATATATTAAGTTA
>JAQFVV010009075.1:0-17804 GCA_028023455.1 Epiperipatus broadwayi | reverse complement strand
GCTTTCTTTGCTGCATTGCTTGTAAATGGAAGTGATTCAAGTTTTAAAAAATGTTCAGCCGTTTAATTTGTTGTGGATTTGATTGAACATCGTTTATTTCAATACATTTTTTGTTTTTGATGCAGATGTATAAACAAACATCAGGTCTAAATATGGGTCTACCAATTTCTCCAGCATTAGCTTTATTTTTATGAGGATTTGGAAAATAAAAATGTTGACTTAGCAGTTAAAAAACCATCTATATATCCTGAGGTAATATACCTTTGTTATTTGACCTCAAGGTAAAGCTATGTTTGATGACTTTTTTAATTTTTTTTAAACTCTTTTCATGACAATATTAAATTTACCATGGAAATAGAAAATAATAACTATCTACCTTTTTATGATTTAATTTGAATAAAGGAAGATGGTTCATTATCCACATGTATAGTTTAAAAACCACCATACACTGGGAGATACCTGCATTTTCCTCTCACTACCATCCTGCACAACTATTTTCAGTAGGAAGACATTTTGATATAAATATGTGACTTCCTGATGATAAATAGCTTTCACCAGACCTTTTTGTTACTAATAAAATGCTTCTGCTAAAATGGTTTAATTACAAACATTATTAATATTAGGACTTATACATATCAAAAGAAAAAGCTTTTGATACATCAAAAATTAACATAATTTTAAGTGGTTAAGTATAAAAGGAATAACTGATGGAATTGGTAATATTTTTGTAAGAATAATAACGTCACACAATTTATATCACTTATAAAAAAATTAGTGAAATATTTTCCTCACTTCCTAAAGATAAGATTGCTTTGGAGTGTCATGGCGTAGCATGAACTTTCCTGATGTAGGGTCTGTCCACATGTATATTAGATTGACTAATTGTAGAATAAATATTAGAAAGAAAGAACACATTCTGAAGAAAGTGAGAGAAAAACCCATCTATCAGCTATTTATTCCTTTATATAAAATTAATTAAACTCATGAGCATTAATTTAGAAAAAAATATTTTAAAAAAAATTGAACAAATATGACCAGAGATTGCTGTAGAGAAGCGAATGAGTTTTTTGGTGCTGCCCAAAGTATAAAATGAAAGATGAAAATTGAAGAGGATTAACAACATTTGGAAGAAGCTATTGGAAGAGAAAAATAATTTTAAAACTTCTCAACCACTAGAATTTAAATAAGGAGGAGAAAGAAAATGATAAAAATGATTTAACTCATATCTATTCTTATGATTTGAGAAAGAGTATGTTCTCAGGAAGGTACTTGATATTGTACTGAAACGCCAGCATTTAGCTGGAAAACTCACACAGAATATCCCGTAAAAATATTAATAATAATATGACATCTTTTATCCATGAAAATATTAGAATTAATATATATATATATATATATATATATATATATATATATATATATATATATATATATATATATATATATATATGGTTCTTTACAATTTTTTAGGCTATGATGTATTACACTTAATGTTTTCTGTAGGTATGAGATTTATTTGTATAAATTAGATAAATCAAGTGTCATGGTAACAAAGTTTCTATCATGTTCAATCTATGGGAGCTGTGTGATTTTTTTATCATGGTGGGACTCACATGATTTAAAAAGTGGAGAGACTCCAAGTGAAATTTGGTCAACTCTTGTCTTTTGTGGCTTTGCTATTGCATAAACACAGTGACTTTTTGATCATATTTAATATTTTCATACAATTCATATTTAATATTACTAGACATTATACCACTACATAGTATGAATTTTTAACAGTTAATTTGATGATATTATAGCACCTTCCCACCATCTCTGCCATTTTGGGCAATTCTTTATTTTGTTTCTTAATAATTATTTATAGGTATATTTTTTATATATTGCCATTACAGATTATTTTTATTTTATAGTGATATTTGTAGTTTATTTTTTAAAAATGTATGTAGACTTCTACATATATTTAATGCTTGCTTTTTTTACATTTCACTTATAAATTATTCTTATTTTCACTACAACAAAAAAACTTAATAAAATGTGATATGTTTCTGTAATAAATAACATCTGTTTTGCTTTCTTCCAATATTTTTTAGCAATTTGTTTTAAAATAAATTACAAACTAACATTATTTTATAAATTACATTTATAACCTATACAATACAGTGCATACCACAATTTAAGCACACCACAACATTTTCTAAATTACAATTTATAATTACATTAGATATTTCACCATGGAGCACCGGCTGGTTGTTGGAGGAAGTGGATACAGTGGTTTGCAGATATGATATCTGGGACAACACAAGCACTGCCGTCCACTCAACCAAGACTTGAGTGCATAGTGCTGGAATGTGCAGGAGGGAGAGGTGATCTGATGGTTTGTAGATTTGAGGAATCAGAATATATGGGAATCTGAGCAAACTAATATTTTAATATGTGGTGTGACTTCTTTATTATTTTTATTGCTTTGTTGTTTAGACTTCTTTACGAGGATGTTTTATACTGAAGATGTACTACACTAATCTTTTGCATCTTTTATGTAATGCCTTCATGTAATCTGTAGACAAATTTTAGCGATAGTTATTTGTCTGCAAATCAATAGATACATTATCTTAAAGATTGGAAGATTTGAGTAGTATGTCTACAGGTAATATGTCATAGCAAGAAAAATACTAAATGACCTATAAATAGGGATCAGAATAGGTTAATGAAAAAATAAAAGTACACAAAAGTAGGGTTAGAAATAAAAATATTTAAATTCAGCTTTAAAGCATCCATGTAAAAATATAGGCTACACTGTTAATTTTGATGAAGCTGATGTCTTCTTTGGTTGATATTAGTGAAAAAAATAGTAATTAATAAATTTTTCCTATAAAAAAATATGATTCTCCAAGCAATTAGTTGGTGAAAAATATTTGTAAGAAGTAAGGGGACTAGGGATGTAAGTAGAAATGTAGGATGTAAGTAGAAACGAGGTAATGGTTACTTTAAACCATATTGTTAATTTTAAGTACTCTACACTTCTGGTAAGTCCGCTCATGACAGTGGAAACTGTTAATTACGTTTTAGAGTTTGTTTTCATAATTAGACTTGTTGAAATGTAAATGGGGAGTGACTTTGATCATACACATGGGTCTTATTTTATGCGATAGATAGGTTCCACAGAAAATCTTTATTAAAAAAATTACATAAAATTATACTTTAACTTACCTTGAAAATGTGGGATAGATTTCAAAATTTTAAAAAATTATATAAAAGCAACAACATAAAATTACTTTAAATTTTATATTAAAAAAAGGAAATAAAAGAATACAATCTAATAAAAAATCCAAATATTTGAAAAAATTGATACAAAAAAAATTATTTAATTTTTTCAATAACTATTTAATTTTATTCAAAACCACTATATTTTATGTGCTAATTTATTTTAAATATTTTTTCACACATATTTTAATTATTATTATTATTTTATAATATGTGGTTTTTTATTCTGGGAACTGGTAAGAAAATCAAATTCATCAGCTAAAAGAAAAAATAGTGAAGGCGCCGATCTTCACACTCATGATGTGTTGGTGGTTCTCTGTCATCAAGGAAATCAAGTAATTAATCTTTGATTCAATAATCTTTTACTAATTGTGCTTACTTAACCTGTAAATATCCTGAGTGCCATATCTAACTGGTAGGAAATGTACTTTTGATGAATGTACCCAGTATTTATAATACTTCCATGAGTGTTTAAATAAGACAAAACAGTTAAATCTCTTTATACACATATATACATGTAGGAACTTTGTAGATAGAAAAATTTAGAAGTAAAAATATTTAAAAACATGTAAAAATATATTCTTGTAAAGTAGAAATTAAAAAGTGCGTCAAACTATTTTTTACTTAGGAATTTTTTTTCTGTTTAAAAGTTTCTCTATGTCTAAGGCAGTAGAAAAGGAAATACTCACATATGTATACGTAAAAACTAATATAGGGAATTGTATGGCCGTAATTGGAATTTAGTTCTTAAGTCATTTTCATTAACAATAAAATGATTTTCCGAATTGACTAGAAAGTTGAAAACTTTCTCGACTCGTTTTTGCTGTGAAACAAACAGGTTACACTTCTGAGCTTTGCCATTATCGCTTTCTAAATCTTTTGTGGCAATTAATTTTACAGCCAAACATTTTTCCAATAGGCTTTTAAAGTATGTCAATTCCTAATGTCATGTATATAAATCAGGGAAATCTTAATGTTAAATGATATATGAACTTCTTTATCACATAAAAGAAAACCGCATAAAAAGATATTAAGAAGAAACATAATTCCCATAACTTCAAAATTGCATTAAAAAAATCCGCATAAAATAAGACCCAGGTATTTTTTTTTTCCTTTGGAAAAAATATATAATGGTTTTATAAGATATACCATCAAGTGAAATATATATATATAGAGTATCAGAATGCATTACTTTAAAATTAAAATAAAGAGGAAAATAAATCTTAAATAAAATCGATTTATTAAAAACTAAAAGAAAATTAAGTCATTTAACATATATATTATCCCACAGATGAAAAACTTTAAAAAAAGTATTTAAAAGTAAATTTTTTAAAAAAGAGAAAGATGTAAATATTACTAATTTTAGTACAAAAGTTACATAAAAGAAAATAGAAACAAATGTAAATTAATTTTTTATTTAAAAAATCATGTTTAATCTTAGTAAAGGGGAATGATGGTCTTATTAATTAAATGTAAAGCAAACTATCACTTGGCACCTAAGTAATCAGAAAGGACAGACAAGAAAATAAACAAATTAACGATTGACTAATGCAAGCACTTCATGTCATACATGGGTCAGAAAGAAAAAACATCCAGACCTTAGTATCAGTGATATCAGGTTTTATTATAAAAAGTATTGAATTCATGGGTTGTTTAAATCTGACTATTAATCTTTCAGCAGTATATGCAGACTTCATAATGTAGGGGCTTTGCAACAGTTAATTTTTTTAGCATGCACCCAGCTGAATGAGGCCTCTTGATTACAGTTTGTGACCCAAATATTGGCAAGCAGCCATTTCCATCTCCAAAATGAACATTATACAAAAATGTGAGACTTAGGTAGAACTTCCATAAACCTGCCACAATCAGGAAAGATTCATAAATATTATGGGAAGTATAAACTTTTATCATTATGAACTTATATTTGATCTTTTAAACAAACTTTCAATTAGTAATCTAATGTATGAACTCTTATCTGACTTAAACAATTCTAAATCCCTTGTTAATATTTTTATGTATAACATTTGCTTTAATAATTACCATTTTTGTTTTTATTTATTTTTTAAGTTTGTTAACTAAATTATCAAATTTAAAGTTGGGTGAATATGGCTACATAGATTCATTAAAGTTTTACTTTAAAGGGGTTTAATTTCTGATTATTTGTTTTGTAGTTGAGTTGTTGTTGGTTGAGTGATATATGGGTGTTTATATCAATGTAATGTGAAGCATGTTAGTATACAAGGCAAGCATGCCCAACTCAATGCATGACCAAAATGGTGTAGCCATATCATTGCAATGGATGGAGATATATTTTCCTGAGACATTGATCACCCTTCACTCTTATGGATATGTTCTATAGTTAGAAATACACCACTCTCCCTCCACATAAAGCATTTCTTTTAATGTTATATATATATATATATATATATATATATATATATATATATATATATATATATATATATATATATATATTTTCTGTCTGGTGAAGGAATCATATATATATATATATATATATATATATATATATATGATTCCTTCACCAGACAGATGCACATTCCTGTCCTGGATGAAGACCTTTTTTTTTAAATAATATCACACTACAGATGCACATTCCTGACAGTGTGGTTTTATGCTAACATCTTCATATTGTACTGGTTGTTTCAGTATATCAGGAAGCCAGTTTGGTTTAGCTACAAACTAAAACCTGAGGTTGGTTGTTTTGAAAAGTTTAAATTGCGTAGTTGATGGAGCTTATCTATGCTCAACCAACTAAAAATAAAAATATTATATAAACTATCCATCTGCTTGGACTTACTAAAATAAAAGATTAAATTTAAAATCAATAATAACAAATAAAAGTAAGATAAATTTATTCTTCAAATTTAAATTTATATATGTGCGACAATAAATGTTTTTGTTCATTGTTACTGGCAGTGGTTTATTTTTTTTTAATATTAAAAATGTTTTATTATAAATCTCAGCTACTCCTTGAGCTAGTGCCATGGGATAATGGTTATTAGTAAAATAATATTAGATCTTAACAAGAAGTAACTGCCTACATTATAAATTTTCTAGGTTCAAATAGCCTAGTGGCAAACTGTAAAACAGCTAGTCAAAAAATGTACTTTGAGATCAACCATTAATATATATATATATATATATATATATATATATATATATATATATATATATATATATATATATATATATATATATATATATATATATATATATATATATATATATATATATATATATATATATATATATATATATAATGTTTTCATGATTATATGATGTAGATAAAAATATTTTTGTGTACAAACCATGTTTATTTTGCATTACAATCTGACATTTCGATGGACAAGCAACTGCCATTATCAAGGTTAACTTTTGAAAGAACAATCGATAGATCTCAAGAAATAATGTGACTCAGTGTGAGAATATATAAATATATTGTAACAGTAGCTAGGTTCAAACCCTGTTACAAGAAAATGGAAAAGCACATACACATTACCCTCAATACAGGTATTTATTCAAGCTGTTGTTAAAGGGTTAAAAATATATATACAATTAGACATATATATGTGTGTGAATTAAATTTTGAATTCTTTTTTCTTTTACTTTTTTTTTAAGAAAATAAATGGGGAAGGAATTAATTAGTAATCATCATTTATTTTAGAATGTTTTACTTTTAAAATATTACAAATTGGCAAAATTATACACAAATATTTGTCTATATTGTTTAGGATTGTCTAAAATATTGATTTTAATTTCAATCATATCGCAAATTAATGAGGTTAGTGAAAAAGAAATATTGTATATGCCTTCAAGCAATTCTGTGTTGTATAACAATCGTTAATTACTTCAAAAAGAAAAATTCCAAGAAAATCCAAAGAATGTTTTGCAAAGAAGAAAAGATACCAGGAATGACAGCACCACCAAAACAATGGAAATGTAAAATAAAGAAGTAAAAAGTAATTTGGAAAAGGAAAATGTATTCAAAGAAAAAGAACTAGATCGGAGATCTGATAAAATTCCTTTTTCTGAAAAAAGACAAAGCAACAAAACAAAATTAATTAATGACAATTGGAGAAAAAAAAGATAGTAAGTCAGTTAAATTGTAACTGTTGAGAAGAGAGAATCATAAAGATATATGAATAAAAATGTTTAAAATGACAGGGTAAGGGCTTTACCACCTACAACTGATGTGAACTGACTATACACCGCCTGCCTGCAGAAGAACCTAGAAACCTCCTGAATACTCTGTATTGCTTAACATAGGACAAAATAGAAGAGAATCATCCATCCAAAATATGAATTAATTAGTTTTGAAAATTATATTATAGAAGATTTCAATTACAGCTTATCCATAACGGACTTTACAGAAAGAAACTATATTGCGCTCTCATAAGGCAAACTGCGAATGCTACAAGATCATGGAACTCTACCTGATACACTATGTGATTCTTTATATTCTGATCCCACACCCCAGGGTTCATAAGGTAATGTGAACTATATATATATATATATTGTACCGAGATACATCAGGAAGGAGTGTGCTTTCTTCGGAGTTACACATAATTTTGGGAGAAATATAAATTGATAAAAGATTTGTTTAAATATTTAATAAAAATAAAAGGTCTTGTAGGGTAAAATAAGAATAAAAAGAATTTTTTTCTCATAGAAGGGTTTATCGCTAAAAGCAAAATTAGACACTTTTATAAGATATAATTTTGAATCATATTTAAATAAAACCTAAAGAATTAAAAACTTGATTTAACTAAAAATTTGATTTAATTGAAATTTGATTTAAGATTGCTTTTAAAAAAAAAGAAAAAAAAGCAAGGTGGAGTTCGCTTTGTCTTATAATAAATATATATATATATATATATATATATATATATATATATATATATATACATATATATATATATATATATATATATATATATATATATATATATATAACCAAAGGAATGTAGTGAACAATGGGAGCTAATGACAAACATGAGAAATTTCCATTAAATGGCTAATTAGTGAAATAACTCTAACAAAGAAATTGAAATTTGCAATCATCTAAAGAATGACCAATGAAACTGTGTAGAGAGTCGAAAGAAAAGAAATAATTGTCCAATAGCAGAAATTCAGAATGTAGATTGAATCCGCAAGATAAGGACCGTAAAATATAAAAGGGACAAATTTTCTATTGTATTATTAGAGTATTGAATTATTAGATTGAATTTGATATTGTGATTAAAATTTGATTCTGATTTATTCTTAATTTCATAGTCATATTATTAATACAAGCCTAAAGTTAAATAAAACATAATGTTGCATTGTTAAACCCATTGTGTGAACAGCCAGTTGAATCCTTCCATGCAATACCAACAGCAGTCAGTTCTAATGTCCATTATGTTCACATAAAACAAGAAGGAAACGGAGTGTCCACGTGTGAAGCTCCACAGGATCCCAATGACATCGGGAAAAGGATTGCAAAGAGTTAGCGCTAACTGATCGAAGGAAATACTATCAGAAGCTACGCTCGAACCTTGCATAAAGGAGAAAGCTAGGTAATATTTATTTCATTTTTAATTCACTAATTAAAAGCCATAATAATATATGGAATAATAAACTTTGAACTTTATATTACGAACAATAATTACTAATTGTCTTTAGCTCCATTACCCAGAGATTTTATTGTGATTTCAAATATAATTGTGTGCGTATAATTATTTTCTAAATGTATGTATAATATGATATTTTGGTTGTATTAAATATTATCTAAACTTGAACAAAAGTGTAATTAATTATATTATAAGACCAAATGAAGTGAAATAGCGTAAATGGAGACTTAATGGGTTAGTGATTACTTAAATTAAATTTGAATTAAAAAAAAAAAAAGAGAAAGCGAGAAAATTAGCGCAGAGAAAGATTCATAAATTGATTTTTAGGTAGGCGGAGTATATATTTTATTGATTGTTGTAGCTGAGCTAGCGGGAGCGGGTACTAGATTGTATTGGTCAAGCAGACTTGTCGACAAAGGTCGGCTGGCGCCCATTGGAATTTTTCCTTTAAATAAATAAAAAGTTTGATTGGCTAATGTGTAATCTAGTAAACGAGTATTAATGTTATTGGCAAATGTTTGCAAATGATATTGACCACTCTACCCGAGGTACTGACAGCCCCGTGATAGGATTTTGTGTAAGAGGGAGGTACAAAGTTCTGATCGAGTCGTTATTATAAACATTAAATATTTTATTGATTTTATATAAATAATTTTTTATAAAAAAATTACAAGACTACGCAAAAGAGGCTAGGTATAATATATATATATATATATATATATATATATATATATATATATATATATATAACTCAGGATTGCTTATGGCTACCCTGGTAATGACTTTATTAAATTAATTTGTAGCATGAAATTATTGCATACAACTGTATACTAATTTTTTTCTTATATATAAATTAATATTTGTTTGTTCTAGATTAAATATTTTATTGCTTCATTTATGGTTTGGGGAATTTATTATATATTTTAAATGGGAATGATATGAATTGATTTTACATTGATTATGTTTAAATATTAATAATAAAATTTTATACATATTTACCTTTGCGTTAAAGTTACTTATTAATTATTGTTTACATTCTCCTATCACTTCACCTGCCAAATAAAATGCAAATGATTCAAATATGTCCGAGGTGAAGAGATACATTTATGAGTGCATTGTAGGTTACATACAAACCCATAATTTTTTTTGTCATAATCTCCATTCATCTGATAGGTTTTCCTCCGCACCCTTGGAATGAGCTAGCTTGGGTCAGGCACCTCATTAATCATGAAATATAATTTTCACTGTAATAGTGAGTTTGGTGCTTGAGATAATCGATCAACTGACGCTCATAAATATATTCTCCCATAGATTTTTTTTTATTTAGATCTTACTGAAGAGACAAGAACTTGTCTTGAATCCTATTTATGCAATATTTAAAAAATTGTGTCAAGTAAATAATACTTATATAAATAATTTGTATCAGAATTTTTTTTGGTAGATAGTATTTAAATATTACCTACAGGTGTTATGGTAACTAGACAGCCATAGAAGTTCCATTTAGTCTATGGTATGGCACACGTGTCCATTTTTTTAAGATGTATTATATTTTTTTTAAGTCATCAAAATTGGGAAAGGATGGTTAGAAGGGGTGGCTTTATAATATATATATATATATATATATATATATATATATATATATATATATATATATATATTATATATATATATATATATATATATATATATATATATAAATCAATATATATATATCAAAATACATTATAATTTATATAAATTATATTCTTTTAGAATTACTTTCGACTATACACTTTGTAGTCTTTATCAACTATATAACGTTGAATAATCAAAACGAGACAACCCTTAACAATACCCATAGTTCAATTCAGATTTCCCACAATTCTGTTATCTTAACATTTGATGACTGGCGATTCATTAACATTTGATGATTTCTTGAAATCAACATAGCCTCTTTTATTTTACGTTTATTATGACAATGTTCAATTTGAATAATTTTCATATTTTTATAATCAAATTTAAATCCATATTGACAAGATTTATTATGATCAAATATAACAGATGATAAAGGTTTATTTACATCTGTTCCATATTGATTCTCTTTTTGAATTCTATTATATAAAAGCATATGTTCTTTTATTCTCTTCTCAAATGTACACTTAGATTCACCAATGTATTGTACGCTGCATCCACATATCAATCTATATATAATATAATTTTGATTAAACTTTGAATTTTGAATTTTAGAATTATTAAGCAATCTATTTATGTTATTTGTAGAGAAAAAAGCAATATGACACAAACCATTATAAATTTTCCTAATAAACTTGACCTGCTCATCTGATATAAATGGCATTGAAATCCATTTCATTTTGATATTTTTATTTTTAATTTTATTATAGTGTTGATTTCTTTTAAATCCTTTAATAATATTAGCAATTGCATTTTTATAATAACCAATTTTCAACAAGTCATTAACAAATAAATGTACATTTTTAATTTTATCACTAGAATATTTCCATAATTTATCATTTCGAAATAAGAATGATTTCAATCCAGACAGCTTATGACACATAGGTACATGTGATTCACATTATGTTAATTTTAATAATGAATATTATAAAATGAATTTTGGTTGGCCAATGGGTCTTCCTGCTGTTGCTCAAATTTGTAATTTTGTTATATCAACATATGAAAGTAAAATTTTAAAACAATTGAAATATCAAGAAATTAAAGTATATCATAGATATGTGGATGATGTTTTTATTTGTGGAAATTAAGAATTAATAGTCAATTTATTTAATAAATTAAATGAGATTAAGGATATAAAATGGGTTATAACTAAAGAGAAATACAATTCCATAAAATTCTTGGATATTCAAGTTACTCTTAATGATTACAGTTTGGATTATCTTATGTTAATTAAACCAATTGAAACTAGAGGTTTTATTCCATATGAATCACATGTACCTATGTGTCATAAGCTGTCTGAATTGAAATCATTCTTATTTCGAAATGATAAATTATGGAAATATTCTAGTGATAAAATTAAAAATGTACATTTATTTGTTAATGACTTGTTGAAAATTGGTTATTATAAAAATGCAATTGCTTATATTATTAAAGGATTTAAAAGAAATCAACACTATAATAAAATTAAAAATAAAAATATCAAAATGAAATGGATTTCAATGCCATTTATATCAGATGAGCAGGTCAAGTTTATTAGGAAAATTTATAATGGTTTGTGTCATATTGCCTTTTTCTCTACAAATAACATAAATAGATTGCTTTATAATTCTAAAATTTAAAATTCAAAGTTTAATCAAAATTCTATTATATATAGATTGATATGTGGATGCGGCATACAATACATTGGTGAATCTAAGTGTACATTTGAGAAGAGAATAAAAGAACATATGCTTTTATATAATAGAATTCAAAAAGAGAATCAATATGGAACAGATGTAAATAAACCTTCATCATCTGTTATATTTGATCATAATAAATCTTGTCAATATGGATTTAAATTTGATTATAAAAATATGAAAATTATTCAAATTGAACGTTGTCATAATAAATGTAAAATAAAAGAGGCTATGTTGATTTCAAGAAATCGTCAAATGTTAATGAATCGCCAGTCATCAAATGTTAAGATAACAGAATTGTGGGAAATCTGAATTGAACTATGGGTATTGTTAAGGGTTGTCTCGTTTTGATTATTCAATGTTATATAGTTGATAAAGACTACAAAGTGTATAGTCGAAAGTACTTCTAAAAGAATATAATTTATATAAATTATACTGTATTTTGATATATATATATATTGATTTCTATATTACATATATTGTGAAACGAATACAGATATCAATCTTTATTTATTATATATATATATATATATATGTCATCAACCATTATTAATCTACTGCAGGATTAATGTCTATCCAAGATAATACATCTCCGAACTTTAGCTTCTCTCCTCCACATCACTGCCATAGTCTTTTTTATTTCATCCATCAATCTCACATGTGGTCTGATTCTTGAATGTTTTACAATCTCTTGGAATCCAGTTTCAGATTTCAATTGTCCCCATATTATCATTTCTTCTAGCAATATATCCAGCCCAACTCAACTTTAGTCATAATTTTTTCAATGAGGTCAATAACTCCTGTTTGTTCTCTTACCCATATATTGCATTTCTATATCTTCTTGTTACTCCCAACATGCAACTCTCCATATTTCTTTGAGTGGTCAGAACTCTCTTTATTCTTCTTTTATTAAGTCCAAGTCTCAGATCCATAAATAAAAACTGGTAAATCACTTTTATTAAAAAAGCTTATTTTCAAACACATAGACATAGTTTTTAAGTACCAAGTTATTTCTGCCAAAAGCACTCCAACCAAGTTTAATTCTATGACTAATTACATCAATTGTTTCTATCTGTATTAATATTCTGACCAAAGTATCGATAACTGTTAACTCCTTCTAATACATCATAATCAATTTTTATTTTCATATTTTGAAAAAAATCTATTAAACATTACTTTAGTCTTTTTAACTTTTCTCTTTAGTTCTACATTCCTACTTTCCTGAAACATTTTCTGCAGTTCTAAAGTGTTATTTGCAATAACAACTACATCATCTCCAAAATCCAAATGATTTAAGTAATCTCAATTTACTTTCACTTCTTTAGCTTCCCATTTTAATCCACAAAATACTTATTTCAGCCCTACTGTAAAACGTTTTGGAGATATGGAGTACCCCTGTCTAACACCCTTCTCAATGTTGACTTTTCAATATCATTATGTAATCCAAATGCAGCTGTTGCATTTTTATAAATATTCTTTAAAATATGACAATATCCTGGATCTATACCTTGATGATCTAATGCTTTAATCACTGAAGAAATGTTTATAAAATCAAATGCCTTTTCATAATCTACAAATCCAAAACATAATGGCACCTCATATTCATTAATCATTTCTATAACTTATATCAATACCTGGATATGATCTACTGTATGAAAACGACTTTTTAATCCAGCTTGTTATCTTGGATGGTGGAAATCCACTGTTCTCTGTAGACAAGTTGTAATTATCTTGGTAAAATTTTGTATAAACCTGATAAAAGGCTGATAGGTCTAAAATTTCTAGCATCCTTTTTCTCACCTTTTTAAATATTAATATTAATACTGCATTCTTTCAACCATCTGGTATATCTTTATCACTTAGACATTTGGTATATATCTTTGCTAAAAAAATTATATTTCTTCACCTGCTTCTTGTAATATATCAATTATAATTCCACCATTATCTAGAACCTTTTCTTTCATTATACATTTAATTGCATCTCACTTTTTCATTTAATGTTCTGGGAAATTCAGAAGATGTAATAGATATAGGAGGAATTTGTTCTTTATTACTATATTATTCTTGATAAAAGACTTCTACCCATTTGATAATGCCATCTCTCTTTTTCTGTGATAGGTCCATCTTTTTTTATTGCAGATATAAATTTCCTACCAACACCAAAATGTTGTTTTACACTTTTGAGTCTTATTTTCTTCTATATGTTTCCTTGCTATTTCACAGTTATCCTTTCTTATATTATTTTCAACTCTTATCCACACCACGTTACAAAATTTGAGATATTCAATTTTTGTTCATACATCATTTGGTAAATCTTCATATTTCTTGTTTTTTTTTTTCATAAATTTTCTAGTCTCAGTAAAAATTTTATTGTCAATTGGTGCTTTTTTCTACCATTTATCTTTGTTACAGTTTTTGAAAGTGTATCAGTTATTTTCATATTAATTTCATTCAAATCAGAATCAAGTTCAAAATCTACTAATACTTGAAACCTTTTTGTAAGTTCTAATTTCAATTCATTAGAATGTTTGTGAAGATTAAGAAAATCAACTGTAAATATTGTTTTTCTTAATAACTTTTGTCTCTCTAGTTTTGCATTAACACATATCTTAATATTACTAATTAATGATTAATCTCCTGTGTTAAATTTATTAAGAACATTACAATCTTGAAATATGTATTTTCTATTGAAGCAATCGATGTTTAATCACATCAGCTTTATGTTTTGCCAGCTATAGTAACTTTCTGTGGTGCCTGCAAATAAGACTTTATATTTATATCTGCTTTTTTCACACACTGCATGCACAATATTTAAAAGAAATATATAAAAAAGATTTAATAAAAATCAAAATCATAGTGTGCATGATATATTGTACAGGTAAAAATCACTATGCCTAATCACACACAGTAATCCGAATTCGAACCCAGCCCACGTCTAGGAATAAATTCCAAAATGCAAACTAAATTCAAACCCCAAACCCTGGCATGACCCACCGATGACAACATTACAACGGTACGGGGTTTTCCCTTTTCTAGCTCATCGAAAAAACACAGACTAAATTACCTACAATCAGTTATTTCATAGATATCTTATAGTCGGGATATTGGTACGGCTAATAATTTAATGTATATATTTAAGTTGTCGATACAGACAGCAGGTGATTGACTAGATTTCGAGAGTAATAATGCAAGAGAGACAAAATTAGGTTAGATAAATTTTTAATAAATTATTGAAAGCATTGAATAATATTATTTACAGGTACGGTAAAACTCTCATATGTATTCATAATATATTGCTGCTAGTCATCAATAATCGGTTTGTACTGATTAACAAACTCATGCCAATATTTATCTGTTTAAATGGTTGTACAGGTTGATATGAGAATCAGAGTAATTGGAGCACTTAAAATATTTAACTACTAGTTTATATTAAGTTGTTTTATTGTAATAGATTCAAACTATTGCGTATACGGATAAATGGGAGGCGGTTTTATATAAAAATATAATATATAATACTGATGTACTGATGGTTGCAGGGATTAAGGTATACTACAAATAATAACTTGCGGTGCATTGACGGGATACCGGGCGGCTTGTACTTTGACAAGTCTTACTGCCCCCAAGTAGATCCGGGACACTACAACCAGCCGGGCTCATTTTCGAACCCTGGTGATCCAAGAGATTACCTGGAGAAGAATTTCTTTCTCTCCATGTGGTAGTAAAATGAGACGCCAACTTAGGCGAAGGTAAAGGCATTGCCACAGTAACATCGAGGAAGAGTGACCGGAAGTGGATTTTAAAACGAAATTATATAAAACCTTCTCTCTCCGTAACATTTTCTACGCAACAGTCCGATATAACTATTCAATAAAACATGGCAAAATCAAACGATCGCACAAGTAATAATTAATTAATTTCACTCTGAAACCCATAACTCCCCAGATTGTTCGGAAGGTAATAATAGCAAAAAAAAAATATTCACTTATTATTCTTACTCCGTAATAATATATAAAAAAGATTATAATAACATTTTAGACTATTTTAAGTATTTGAGATTTGGAGTATAGATTAAAATATCATGACAAAGTAAAAGAAACAATAAAATACTTGAATATTTCTCAACTCAACATAAATGAAACAATTTTTAATTCGATACAAGAAAATTACTTTTAAAATGAATATAATAAATATTATGAGATAAACTTTACGGACTTTAATTAGAGTTGAGAAATATTATTATTGGCATCGTTTTGTTTGTAAAATAAGTAATAGTAAAAATATAAATGTATTCACAAATGGATTATTAGTAGGCACAAATATTAGTAATTATCATCTAAAGACTAGAGCACAGAAATATTAGAGAAGAAATTTACTGACAGGTTTTAGTGTAACATTTTCAAATGGAAAGCAAGAAATTTACATGCAATTACTTTGATTAACAGATTAAATATAAAATTATTACTGAGAGGAAAGTTAAAAAGTTCATGTAACAAAAGTTACCATTCTTTCTTCGTCCGGTTTTCTTCTTGCGGTGATATGTATGGAGAACGTAGGCGCGCATTTTGAATTTCTTAGAACGGCATGGTTAATTTAAATGTTGGAATTTGGAAGACTGGAAGCACGGAAAACATTACAGATCAGCGGTACGAAAGATTTAAAGTGGCAGAACAGGGATCAGCTTCTTGGACTTAGCCCATCATGATTGCAGTTTATCGGGCAACTTCTTAATAACGGTTGAAGTGATTTCTCTGGAACAACTACTTTGCTGTAGCTTGAGACAATCCAAGCACAGCCAAGTCAAAAGTTAGAGTGTCTATCTTATATCTAAGATGGCTACGGTTGACCTTTCTGCCTAGTTTTTGTTCATGACTCCGCCTCCTATGATTTTCCCGGCCTCCAGCAATAGCTAATTTTTGACTACACAATAGCATTTGCCTTTCTGATAAGAGTTCTACGTTTCTCATTTCCATTGTCCGGTTTTCATTTATTTTTAAATTTAATACATGATTCTAAGTTGACAAAACAATTACATCGGAATTCGTGAATACAAAATATAAATTCATTATCTTAATTTATCAAAGTACAAATCAATTATTGTATACATTTTGTACAAGTAAGATTTTGATTAAAAATGCTGATCAAAGGAATGTGACTTTTGATCAGCATTTTTAAATGACTTTGTATAATTTGCAAAATTAAAATTTAAGGAAAATATACACGCAATTGAAACTTTTAAATTGAGCTAATATAAATACACAAACCACACACACACGAATATTATCTATCATGATTTGTGACATTTATACTCATACTCTTTACATTAAATTCTTTTTAAACAAACACAAAATAAATAACTTAAAATTTATGTGGCTTGGACTAGAAAAAGTCTCATTGCGGGTAAATAGTGGTTTAGAAATACCGCTCTTAAATGACAACCATGAAACTACGATCGATTCTTCGATCTGTCTGTTTCAATATATATATATTGTAACCTAGTGTTATTGACACTTGGTTTACTTGGCATTATTTCTGCAGGAAAGCAATGCTATTCTTTAAAGAAATA
>JAQFVV010009074.1:0-17828 GCA_028023455.1 Epiperipatus broadwayi | reverse complement strand
TTTTTTTTATGATTTCTGGATTTATTTTTCCAATGAATCAAAAAAAAATTTTTTTTTTCTTTTTTTTTAAATTTTGATTCCGGTCGTTAGCCCATGTCACTAGCTCAGTGGAATAGCAGAGATTAAATAATATAATATCTTATCTAATTATATTTCAATATTAAAAAAAATAAATAAAATAAGCCACTGCCAGTAATTAACGTACAAACATTTATTTATGCACATATATATAAGATTTTAAATTATTTTAGAATTAGTTTACATTTTAACATTTAACATTATTTTTAACTTTACCTTAGATTTTAATTTACATTTTAATTTCTATTATATTATAAGTTTACATTTTAATTAAGTTCGCACAGATGGGATTATAAAAAGCTTATTTTAATATAAGTTGCTATAGATCGGTTACATAGATTACACGGTTAAAAACATCTCTTTTAAAGTAAACATAAACAATCAAAATATAAAATCATTGATACAGTAAATTGCAGAGGGAAATTTATAAGTAACCCAGTAGTATTCACCATAAGATACTTGCATTGTCACCAACTGCCTTAAAAGACATCCGATTAAATACATTTTAGATACCCACTGTAAGGTATCATTATTTATCTAATGTCTATATATTTTGATCAAATATGAAAACCCAAAACATACTTAACCGATAACCAATCCATGCAAGCGTCCATAAACAACTTAAATTTAATGCATTTTTATTTAGGGTCGACTATGAATAGACTACATAAATTTGCTTTTGAAAATAAACATTCTATCCTCATTTAACCCAGGCTAAAATTTGCAGTCAAACTGGCATCAATCCATCTGATATATCGATGTATTCAATGTAATACGAAATACGGTGGCACCAAAAGTTAAGAGAAGAAATTGCCTCACGCAAATAGGATTGTGACATCTATCAGACAAGAAGAGCAATAAAAAAACTCCATAGAAAGGAACTGCAAGCCTCTCGTCTTATAATTCCTTCCATAGGCAAAACGGGAGAGAGTGCGGCGTATGAAGCAATTCTGCCAGTAGCAAATCTCCGACTACATCTACTAACTACATCAATATATCCCAATCCATTGACCCAATTTAGCAACGACACAAATAACCTAAGATTACCCTCCCCTAATATAACTTTACAAATCTATACAGCCATTCACGCCCGACTTAAGTTTAACATTTATATAATTAATTTAACGAAAAACAAAAAAATCATGATAAAAAACTTAAATAAGAAAAAATAAATAAATGGAAATGATTTTACATAAATAAGAAAAAAAAATACATCAAATAACACTATTAATAAAGAATTTAGTTTGGTCAGATAGGATTCTATTTGTAACAATTAAATTACTAGGAAAGTTTAAAATTTAAAGTTCTTAGTGTTTTCAAATTAATATTGTTCGTTATATTTTATAAAGTTCTTACGGTTTTAGAAATGTTCATCTTTTACAGTTGCTTGCCGTTTGAAATCCAGCGTTAAATTTCTCGATGATCCTGTGGTTTTCTAAATATAAGAAAAGCGATGTTTCATTTTTCCATTTTATAACAACTGAAAGGATTGAACGTGAGTCTTTTTCAATCCCTTCTCCTTCACTTCCGCACTATTACATATCTGTCACATTGTAAATAATCAATAATAATCACTTCCAAATTTTCCTTTTATACGTATTCGAAGGATTGACTTGGCATTATGTCATCGATGTGATGATCCTTTCGCTGAGGTCCGATTTCCCGATGGATTTCTTTCATTGGCTATTTGTTTCTATTGTTTTCCTATCTGACCGATGTTTTTACATTTAGATGCCCAAGGCTGGTTTACATTTGACTAATTAAATTTATCATTTCCATTTCTGATTAATTAACCTGTTTTCCAAATCAAAGATATATTTAAAGATATAATTTTATCTCCAAATCTTTTTAAAATTTAGTTTTAAAATACTTTTTCTTTAATAAAGTTTTATTTTAATAATTTTTCATTATCTGTGCGATTTAATATATACGAGTTTAAGATGATATTTAATTTCAATTTTTAATTCTTAAAGAAAATTTTTAAATGCGAACTTTTTAATTTACTTTCATGTTTAATAAATATAAAAAAAACAATGTAACGAACGTCTGTGCTCGTTACAATATATTTGCATAATTAAGGTCATTAGTTAAGCATATATGTATTTTATTTTTCAAAATAGATTAAATTGTCTATAGAAATATGCTACAGAGAAGTGAATGATTTGTTTTGCTTTCTTTTTTTTTAGACTGATTTAAAAGAAGCAACTTCAAGGGTAGTTTAATTTATCTTGACATTCAATATATAGGGTAATGAGCACAGACTTTCACACGATCCACCACTCTCCACTCTATCTCATAACACTGATACACTTGAACAAATATATGTCAAAAAGACAAATAATCACTAATATTAGTATTTCATGCTAAACCAGCAATCATCAGTTGATCCAGATTATGATCTCTAAACATATATGCAATAAGTGCTCAGATATATATTAAGATAGCCAATCTTCATACTTTAATGGACAGGCTCCAATCCACTCCACACTCCAACTCTTCAACCATCTATCCAATTGAAAATCTGATGATGGAATGCTCAAAGGTCACCCTGAGGGTGAGATTCTCATCACACACATGTTGACATAAAAATATTCACCCCTTCTTATAGAATTTGTTTTAAAATTTAGATTCAATTCCGATAGTATAATTTTTTTAAAAAGTTGTTTCATTTTAAATATTAATGAATAATAACAAAAGGGGAAAAAGTCTAAACAAAATGACTTCTTAATATTTTTGATTGTAATATAATAATAGAGTTTAAGTAGATTAGCAAGAAAAATTATTACATAATAGATAAATCTAGAGTATGTGCACTCACCTGGAAATCTGTTGTGATGACCAAGATTAAAACTATAAGCAAAAATTAAAAAATATAGAGTATTATAATAATTTAAAATTAAAGTATAGTTATTTATTGTTTTACATACAATCAATATTGTTTTGTATATACATTTGACCTTTGCATTATTTCACACTAAAACATACTTTTATGTTTATGAATTACTATATAAATACAAGTGTTTACATCTTTGTATTATGGTTTAGTATATAGTAATGAACAATTTGTAGTTTATTCTACCCCCCCCCCCTATTGAATTCAACATATATACTGTATAAAGCTCACTTTTATTGATAAACATTGATTAAAATAGAATACTTTATTTTTTATTGAATTGCGAGTATACAATTTTTTCAACACACACACATATAATGTAGTTGCTGTTTTATAAATTGAGATTATAGTATAAACAAAATTTTAAAAATAATAATAATGTACTTATTAAGAATAAATTGAGGGGACACATCTTACATATATTTACTGAGTATGTAGTTTGTTGGGTACTCACTGAAGCAATAAAAATAAAATATAAAAACGAACTATTAATATTTTTATTTTTAAAATAAAATAAATAGATGAATGTCAGACTTTCAACCACTATTATATGTACTCCAGGTGATATTCCTTTTCTTAAACAACTTTTTTTTTTATAGAAACATATTATTGACTTTTTTATCAAGAAATAAGCATCTTTCTAATTATTTTGATATTTTTAAATCAGCTTCAACTTTTAGAATAATTTTTTTTTTTTAATTTTTAGAATTACATTCAGAAAATATTCTATTATATAAAATACAGAACATCAAATTTGGAAAGAAATAATAAAATATATGTGATTGCAATATAAACTGAAGCAATTTAATTAATATATAATATATTATATACAGTGCTCAGAAGAGAAAAATGGCTGTGGAATATCATAAATATTGTGGATTTTAATGATTATTATTATTTTTTTTTTATATTTACATTTTAGTCAGGTTGTTTACATTTTTCTTTGAAAAGTGTATAATTAAAATTATGTAGATAGATATAATGTATTTTATGGGTAGTCTTATCGATAAGAAATAATTAAGAAGTAAGGATTTTGTTTTTCAGTATTGGATCCAAAAGCTGCCAACTTTTTATAAATGATTTAATATTAATAATATTATTTTATGAGAGGAAAAATCTAATATTTGGATACTTTATTAAATTAAGAATTTTATGGTTACTCTTTTATAAAGTATAGGATCCAAAAATAGTTACATTTTTGAATTATTATTCATTTAAAGAACATTTATGTCTAGTTACACAAAATGTTTATCAAGGTTTATATTGAAGATATACTTGGTAGATTATTCTTATTATATATATATATGTGTGTGTGTGTGTTAAAACGAAGATTTGTACGGGTTAAATATATGAAATACATATTTTGCGGGTTCATCCATGTTAAAAAACTTTTAATATTAATATACTGACATTTCAACTTGGTCACACAAGCCATCCACAGAGTTATAAAAGGTAGAAAGATGGTTGTAGAGGTGCTACAATCACTGATTTGAATAAAATGTTAAAATTCCACCAATAGCAAAAAATGTTAAATTTAGGAATGTTTTTTAAAAAAATCTTTCCAAATACGAGGAAGTTTACATGTATCATCTCGCTTATTGATACAATCTGGCCTTTTAAGTATCTTAATGGCTTCTCTAATTTTGCATTGGTAGAGATTATCACATCTGGATATGATCCTGGTACTAGAAAAATCAATTTTATGACCTGAATCTATAGTATGGAGTGAGAGTGCTGCTGCTGATGAGTGTTGTTTAACTGCATTAGCATGCTCATCTCTCCTAACACTGATGCGATGATTACTCATACCTATGTAAGAAGCTTTACAATTTTTACATGAGATTTGATAGACACCATGAGATTCAAAAAGGATTGAATCCTTAGACTTGGTTATTATATTGCTGATCTTTTGATGAGCAGAAAATGCTGTATCTATATTATAGCGTTTTAATATACGTCCGATACTGTCTGTAGTTCCTTTTACATATGGAACACAAATCCTAATAGCTGATTTATCATCTTTTTGTTTCCTATTTTGTCTATTTTGGGCTTGAAATAAGGCTTTTTTTATAAATTTGTAATTATAACTATTTGCTAATAAAACACTATTAATATGATTTTATTTCTTCTTTCAGATGTGTCTCATCTGAAAGGTTAATTGCTCTATTTAAAAGAGTTTTGGCTACAGAAACTATCTGAGTTGGGTGATGATGAGAATGGAAATGCAAATATCTGTCTGTGTGTGTATCCTTTCTGTAAATAGAAAAAGATAAACTATTTAGTGTTCTGGTGACTAGAACATCAAGAAAAGGGAGTTTTCCATAAGACTCTGTCTCCATTGTAAATTTAATATGAGGATGCATATTATTTAAATGTAAGAAAAAATCATCTAATTTATTTTTTCCATGTTGCCATATGACAAAAGTGTCATCTATGTATCTGAGCCAAATGAGAGGTTTTAAAGATGATGATTCTAAAGCACGAGTTTCTATATATTCCATGAATAAATCAACTATTATTCCTGAGATAGGTGAGCCCATAAGAGTACCAAAAACTTGTCTGTAATGCTGTCCATTGTATACAAAATATGTATTTAAGAGACAATGTTTAATTAAAGCATAACATAGTCTGGTAAATTGCAATGTTGTGAGATTATATTTAAAGCTTCATCAATTGGAATGTTTGTAAACAAAGACACGACATCAAAACTGACCAGAATGTCATTAGCATTAATTTTTAAACTTTTTAAAACAGAAATAAAATGAAGAGAGTTTTTAATATATGATTTAATAGATGGGATTGTAGGTTTAATGAAATCCGATAAGTATCTGGCTAAAATATGAGTTGGAGAACCTATTGCACTTACTATTGGATGAAAGGGGGTATCTGGTTTGTGAATTTTTGGAAGTCCATAAAATTTTGGACAGACACAAGATTTTTCATGAGGGATTATTTTATTTTTTATCTCTGTTTCAATAGGTGATTTATTAATAATAGCTTTTGTTTTTTTTTCCAAATACGTAGTATGATCTCTTTTTGATAGTTTATAAGTTTTATCATTAAGCAGATCTAAAATTTTATTATGGTAAATGTCACGATCCATTACGACTGTGGCATTACCTTTATCAGCTGGAAGTACAACAATTGATTTGTCAGATTTTATATTATTTAATACTTGTCTTTCTTTCTTTGAAATATTATTTTTAGGAAGCTTAGCTTTTTTAAAAATATTACAAATCTCAGCTCTAGCCAAATCAGCCGATGTATAATCAATTTTATCGAGAGCTGATTAAACATTACAAACAATTTTCTCAAAGGGTATCTGGGAAGGTGTTAAAGCAAAATTGAAACCTTTTTCTAAAACCGAAATTTCATCTGTAGAGAGGGCTTTCCTAGATAAATTATAAACGTTTTTTTGATTTGGATATATAATGTTTGGGGATTATTTCTGTTTTAAAAAGTTTAAAAATTAATGCTAATGACATTCTGGTCAGTTTTGATGTCATGTCTTTGTTTATAAACATTCCAATTGATGAAGCTTTAAATATAATCTCACAACGTTGCAATTTACTAGACCATATTATTGCTTTAATTAAACATTGTCTCTTAAATACATATTTTGTATACAATGGAAAGCATTACAGACAAGTTTTTGGTACTCCTATGGGCTCACCTATCTCAGGAGTAGTAGCTGATTTATTCATGGAATATATAGAAACTCGTGCTTTAGAATCATCATCTTTAAAACTTCTCATTTGGCTCAGATACATAGATGACACTTTTGTCATATGGCAACATGGAAAAAATAAATTAGATGATTTTTTCTTACATTTAAATAATATGCATCCTCATATTAAATTTACAATGGAGACAGAGTCTGGTGGAAAACTCCCTTTTCTTGATGTTCTAGTCACCAGAACACCAAATAGTTTATCTTTTTCTATTTACAGAAAGGATACACACACAGACAGATATTTGCATTTCCATTATCATCACCCAACTCAGATAGTTTCTGTAGCCAAAACTCTTTTAAATAGAGCAATTAGCCTTTCAGATGAGACACATCTGAAAGAAAAAATAAATCATATTAATAGTGTTTTATTAGCAAATAGCTATAATTACAAATTTATAAAAAAAGCCTTATTTCAAGCCCAAAATAGACAGAATAGGAAACAAAAAGATGATAAATCAGCTATTAGGATTTCTGTTCCATATGTAAAAGGAACTACAGACAGTATCAGACATATATTAAAACGCTATAATATAGATACAGCATTTTCTGCTCATCAAAAGATCAGCAATATAATAACCAAGCCTAAGTTTTTAATCCCTCTTGAATCTCATGGTGTCTATCAAATCTCATGTAAAAATTGTAAAGCTTCTTACATAGGTATGAGTAATCATGGCATCAGTGTTAGGAGAGATGAGCATGCTAATGCAGTTAAACAACCCTCATCATCATCAGCACTCTCACTTCATACTATAGATTAAGATCATAAAATTGATTTTTCTAGTACCAGGATCATATCCAGATGTGATAATCTCTACCAATGCAAAATTAGAGAAGCCATTGAGATACTTAAAAGGCCAGATTGTATCAATAAGCGAGATGATACATGTAAACTTCCTCCTATTTGGAAAGATTTTTTAAAAAACATTTCTAAATTTAACATTTTTTGCTATTGGTGGAATTTTAACATTTTATTCAAATCAGTGATTGTAGCGCCTCTACAACCGTCTTTCTACCTTTTATAACTCTGTGGATGGCTTGTGTGACCAAGTTGAAACATCAGTATATTAATATTAAAAGTTTTTAACACGAATGAACCCGCAAAATATGTATTATATATATATAATAAATAAAGTTTGATATCTGTATTCATTCCACAATATATGTAATATACAAATCAATATATATATATATCAAAATACATTACAATTTACATAAATTATTATTATTAGAAGTACTTTCGACTATACATTTTGTAGTCTTTATCAACTATATAACATTGAATAATCAAAACGAGACAACCCTTAACAATACCTATAGTTCAATTCAGATTTCCCATAATTCTGTTATCTTAACATTTGATGACTGGTGATTCATTAACATTTGACGATTTGTTGAAATCAACATAGCCTCTTTTATTTTACGTTTATTATGACAGCGTTCAATTTGAATAATTTTCATATTTTTATAATCAAATATAAATCCATATTGACAAGATTTATTATGATCAAATATAACAGATGATGAAGGTTTATTTACATCTATTCCAGATTGTTTCTCTTTTTGAATTCTATTATATAAAAGCATATGGTCTTTTATTCTCTTCTCAAATGTACACATAGATCCACCGATGTATTGTAAACCACATCCACATATCAATTTATTTTAGAATAGAATTTTGATTAAATGTTGAATTTTGAATTTTAGAATTATTAAGTAATCTATTTATGTTATTTGTTGAGAAAAATCAATATGACACAAACCATTATAAATTCTCCTAATAAACTTGACCTGCTCATCTGATATAAATGGCATTGAAATCCATTTCATTTTAATATTTTTATTTTTAATTTTATTATAGTGTTGATTTTTTTTAAATCTCTTAATAATATTAATAATAGCATTTTTATAATAACCAATCTTTAACAAGTCATTAACAAATAAATGTACATTTTTAATTTTATCACTAGAATATTTGCACAATTTTAAATTTTGAAATAAGAATGATTTCAATCCAGACAAAAATTCAAAATTCAAACTTTAATCAAAATTCTATTATATATAAATTGATATATGGATGTGGTTTACAATACATCGGTGAATCTAAGTGTACATTTGAGAAGAGAATAAAAGAACATATGCTTTTATATAATAGAATTCAAAAAGAGAAACAGTCTGAATAGATGTAAATAAACCTTCATCACCTGTTATATTTGATCATAATAAATCTTGTCAATATGGATTTAAATTTGATTATAAAAATATGAAAATTATTCAAATTGAAGGCTGTCATAATAAATGTAAAATAAAAGAGGCTATGTTGATTTCAAGAAATCGTCAAATGTTAATGAATCACCAGTCATCAAATGTTAAGATAACAGAATTGTGGGAAATCTGAATTGAACTATGGGTATTGTTAAGGATTGTCTCGTTTTGATTATTCAATGTTATATAGTTGATAAAGACTACAAAATGTATAGTCGAAAGTACTTCTAATAATAATAATTTATGTAAATTGTACTGTATTTTGATATATATATATATATATTGATTTCGACAGAATAGCAACCGCCATTATCAAGGTTAACTTTCGAAAGCTTTCAAAAGTTAACCTTGATAATGGCGGTTGCTATTCCATTGAAATATTAGTGTTTAATGGAAAACAATACATGGTATAGCCCCAAAAGTTATAATTTATCTACATCATATAACCATGAAACCATTAATTATAACATATATATATATAAGATAATTCTGAATTTAAAGATGTTTGTTTAAATGTATTATATTCCTAATGGTTAGCATTATGTAGAGTTATATCCTTGATGCATAGAAAAAATGTGGTATTGGTTGATAATAAGTAGTTCTGGATCATAAAATTTTATCCTTATAGATTGGGGTTTATAAAATTAAGAAAACCTTGGACATTTTTCAAGGATGTCTGAATGCTGTTATTTGTTGCATATTTATATTTCCATGCATGCTTGTGAAATATCAAATAAAATTAATTTAGGAAAGAGAGTATTAAAAAATAACATTGCTTGTTACTAAAATTTAATTAGATAAGAGGTTAAATGTATATAGAAAGGAATACAATTTAAAATAGAAAGAATAATTTAAAAGGTATAAATAATAGATTTTATTGCATATAATGCCTTTTTTTTATAATCTATTAACATTTGCTAAAGAATATATAATGTTTTGAAAATAAAAATAAGGAATTGTACTGAAAATTAAGTTATTAAGAATCTATAGGTGATATATATATATATATAAAATACATATTTTGCGGGTTCATCCATGTTAAAAACTTTTAATACCAATACACTGACGTTTCGACTTGGTCACACAAGCCATCCACAGAGTTATAACTCTGTGGATGGCTTGTGTGACCAAGTCGAAACGTCAGTGTATTGGTATTAAAAGTTTTTAACACGGATGAACCCGCAAAATATGTATTTTATATATTTAACCCGTGCAAATCTTCGTTTTAACATATATATATATATATTGTTAGGTCTGATATATCAAGACTATAATTGTTTATCCAGTAATAACTTATGTGATTCTTGATTTGGCTTGGTATTATAAATACAGGTAATTGACCAGTTTAATCAGTGAAGTAAATAGGATTAATATAAAGACTAAAATTATTGCAAAATAAAACTTATAAATTGCATCAGTATAGAAACAGGATATAATCCTGGAACTTTTCCTGATGGTATTTAGCAAATGACTCCCAGAATTTGATGAAAGATGAAGTAAGAATATCATTTATTTAGTATTATTATGATTACTGCACATTATTAAGATGTATACTGGCATACCAGCATGGCATCATCTTCATCTTCTTTATTATATATTGTACTAGTCGAAAATGTCTGTCCATCCAACAAGACTTAGAATCTAAGCAAAAGTACCCCGAATCCAATCATGCCCGAGATACACAGGTCAGGAGCAATCATGAATTTTAACCTATTTGCCCATTCCCCAAATCTATAACACTATGGACAACACTCTACGGTGATACTACATAAATTAATTATTTCCGGGCCCGGTGCTACATCGTTTTGCATGAGAACTCAGCTGATGATGATGAGAGATTGAGTGAACCCAAGATATAAGTTTAAAATATACATAAATATAAATATTAGTAAGGAAATTCAAATAACTGAATTAAGTTTAATATATATAAATATTTATTTTGACAAAACTTCAAGATTTTAGATATACAGTATTCAACTTCACGCATTTACAACTTTAGATTTTGTTACAAATATTTGACAATCTTTTTACAATTATTTTATTTCAATAGATATGAATTTAGTGCAGCGGTTACACTACTGAACTAAAATAGGTTTTATTTAATATTAAAAAAAATAGATCTGAGTGGTTGGTGTATTTTATATATTTAGAAACACATGTAAAATTATAATAATAAGAGTTTCGCTGATTGTAGGACTTGAATATAATGCTTTTGGCATTGGACACATATTTTCATTTATATATTTTATTTACAACAGTAAAATGAGGATACATTGTGATCAAAATATACTTAAAAACATTTATTTATTTTACATTTTCAACATTTCAAAATAGAATATAGCGAAACTTTGTCAATACGGGAATGGCTTATTCAATAAAGGGGAGGGCAGCTTCATGAGATGTTGGATTTAAACTCCAATTAAAAATATTACAAAGAGAAAATGTTTCATTATTACATATCATTACGATTTATTTTGTCAAACAGGCTAAAAGAAAAACAAACTATAAGAAATTGTGGTGTTAGCATAATGGCCGAATATCTGCAGATCCAATATTTGAAGTGCTTTATCATAGTAATACGGAAGAAAACAGTCTAGCCAACTTGCCACCCCACATTTTGTGGAATCGGCTGACAAAAGATCCTCGGACGGCGATACAATGGGCCGAACTTTTTCGGAATTATCCCATGCTTTGCTCTCGTTACGCGAGTATATATATATGATCTAGGGACATTCATTGCCCTGTTTGCGACCTGAAACAAAGATGAGACGACTCGGACGTTCCGACGCATGTCTCTAGAGATAAAGCTTAATAATATGAAGAGTGGCCTATGCTAACAACGCTTTTATAAGAATATGAAATCATTTAGTTTAAATATTAACATAAAGCCTTAAATGGTTTAACAAAGATGTAATATGTTTAAATAATGACCCATGTAAGATAAAGTCATTTATTCAGAAGTTAAAACTATTATTAATGAAGCTTACATTTCTCCCCCTTCTTGAATCAATTCTATTATATTTAAATATATATAAAAAACTAAAATTAATGCACTTAAAAGTGCGAACAACAAAATAGAATTTGTTCATCAGCCTTTTGGCGATGATGAATAAAGAAATTAATAAAACTAACGTATACCAAAATCCATCCCAGATTGAAAAATATTTATACATTTTGTATAATTTTACGGTATATTTTAAATGAAAAAAAAACATACATTCATTTTACAAGAAAAACTTAGAAATAAATAAATAAGAACTCATTAACCCTCCCCCCCTTCTAAACTCGTATGACTGGGTTTGATTAGCATTTAAACATATATATTAGATGAAAATAAAAAAAATATCATTGAAATAAATTATAACCGCACTAAATTATAAGAAAATAAGAAGCATGAGTTGGATGAAATATTTTATAATAGTATTAATTTATGTTATAGAGAATCGATATAAAGAAAAGAATTTAACATGATAACCAATTAGCGAGTTAAAAAGAGGTTTAAATATATAGAAAACATTAATTTAAAGAGAGTTTACAAGTTATAAGTTAGGTAATACAATTATAATGACTTTGGGCTGGTTACCTCAGCATTCTATGGAATACAGACAAACTTGGTATGGCAGACGGCATTCTTTGACATGTCTCTTGGCCTCGGCGGTTCTTGGACGGCATGGGAACACTTGAATGGTAGAAGCTACATCATGCACGGTAAAGATTGGAGCCAAAGATGGAGAGGAAGGCAGCTGAAACCCCTCAAAAATTACATAGATGTGAAGTCGGTTAAAGACTATTGACCTAACTCTCTCTCTCTCTCTGGCACAATAGATTTTTAGGTCCTATTTATACAAAACTTTGAGGTGTTTCAAGAATGTTTTTTAATTAAACTTCATATCTTTAATTAACAGAAATATTTTAGCTGTTGTTAGTGGAGCTGGAATCGTTAGATTACTGTCCAAAAATAATTTCAAATCAATTTCCAGATTGGAAATAGATTTGATAAAAAATGTTAATCTCTAATTAAAATCAATTAGCTTTGTTTTAAATTTTACTTTAATTTAAAAATTCCTTTTTAATCATGAAACAAAGTAATGTTCCCATCTCTTTAATTATTCTTGGACAGTCGTCTTCCATCTTGAATATTTGTATACTTATATGAAGAAAATATTTATAAAATAAATAGCACATAGTTAAGAAAAAAAAATACAAAATTCTTCAAAAGATTTGTTTGTGTTTTTATATATATAAAAGCCCGGTTAATATATGTATATATCTGAGTCGCATCCATAAAAGTCAATGTTTAAAATTAAAGAAAATTTTTATTTGAGATTTATATTTATAAACTTTTATAGATGCTTCTCAGAAATATACATAGTTTATATACGTATGACGAAAAAACAGTGGGTTAAGTGATAAACCAGTGGAGCTCGATCTTGGGTTAAGATCGACTGCTACAATATATATATATAACGGTGATTAGCTATTAGTTAATTACCATTATATTTAGTACTTTTATTGTTATTACAATATTTTTTTAATTAACAAACGCTTTATTTTGTATTACATACATATATACATCAATAATGCCTATTGCGTATATATTATTCTGGACAGCCTGCAATAATATCCATCAACAGAGGTTTTCAGTAGGCCTCTCTAGTCTAGAATATTTATTTTTGGTCGACCTGGATATACACTACAAGTGTCTACACAGCTTTTCACCTATATATAAATTAATTATTGTCACTAGATCAGGGAGAGTAGAAATTCTTGGTAAAATAAACAATTGGTAGAGTAGACAACAGTAAACAAATGTCAGACAAATGTATCAATTAACAACATTGTTTATTATGTCACATTAATGAATGGTTTTGAACTACAGTTAGTTCAAGCACATCAATAGTTAGTAAATCCTTTTAAATAAGTAGTTATTGTTTTTGTTGTTTGCATGTTTCAATACACCTTTTTAAATTAATTATATTCATTAAATAATTAAGTGTGAATGTATTAGAACTCTCCATATGCTTGGCAATTGCAGATGTTTTCATATATCTATATACAAATATTATTTCTTAATTAAGTATTGGTAGACTTTATTCTCTAAACACTCTCACATATGCTGAATTTTTATAACACATCTCATAAATAGTGCAAGATAAAAGCTGTAAGGAGAAACAGGTAATGAACTATGATACAGGCCTACAGATAATCCTTGTTAAATAACAGTGAAAAAAATATATAAAAAGGGCATGGGAAGCTTTACTATACTTGACCCAATGCAAAGGTAATAGGGACTGCTATTCTTGCAGAAAATAAACATAGGTTATGGAAAAATATGGATAAGAGCATGTGAAGAAACTTAGCTGAACCCAATGCTTAATAGAAATAAATAAAAGACACCATATATAAATAAACCTCTCAGAGTATATAAATGATATAAGTTATATGCACATACATACACAAGCCATAATTGTTTCTTTCCAGCATGCATAACATAAACACTGCTATTACTTTAATAGTTCACATACACACACACAAACATATATATATATATAATTATTCAAAACAATACAATAATTAGTACAGTAACAATATTTTAAACAAATATATACCAATTTAATAGAAGTACTTTCAATTATCTATGTAGTCGTTGTCAACTAGACTCAAATTGTATTAGAAAAAAACCGTTACAAATGTAAACAAAAGCAATACGTCATACATCAATTTTCCCACAATTCATTAATTTAATTTTTATTGTGGGAAAATTGATGTATGACGTATTGCTTTTGTTTACATTTGTAACGGTTTTTTTCTAATACAATTTGAGTCTAGTTGACAACGACTACATAGATAGTTGAAAGTACTTCTATTAAATTGGTATATATTTGTTTAAAATATTGTTACTGTATTAATTATTGTATTGTTTTGAATAATTATATATATTTTATTATAATTGGAATACAGACATTGATTAATAATTTATATATATATATATATATATATAACAAATTATTATATTTTATATTCTGAGATATTAATTAAAATATGCATTTAATAAACATATTAATTCAGAGTTGCTTTTTTTTAAAAGATAACTTACAAGAACTCTTTTACTTTTGTTCCCAAAGCAAGAATGAAATTGAAGGTGAAAAAATATATTATAAGATTCGTTTTAATAACTCTGTTAAATTATAAAAGTAAAAAAAAATTAACTAATTCTAAAAACTATAGGATTTGATTAAATGACTTATCAACTTTCAAAGACATTAAGAGTTGAAACCTGGAATATTTATAATCTATGACAACTAAATAAAAGACTAAGACGAAAATTATCCCAAATTTGCAACTCAACCAAACTAACCAAAGACTCTAAAACAGAACCAATGGTTTCATTGCTATAAGCAGACTTCTCAAGTATAAAGAATTATAAAATAACCAAATATTTAAATTAAACATTATCCACAATTCAACTATATCCCATACATAATTAATAACAACATATTTAAACAAACATGACTCTCAATTCCACTTACATCTTACACAACCTTAATATTAATATTAAGGGTGTATGCGATATGAATAGAATTGTGGGTAATGTTTAGTTTAAATACGTTATTTTTTAGTTCTTTACACTTGAGGTCTGCTTGTAGTGGTTATATCATTGGTTGTGTTTTAGAGTTTATATTTTTTGGTTTGTCTGGTTTAATTGTGAATTTGGGGTGATTTTGATTATTTTATTGAACAGGCAAAACTCTCCATAGAGTAGTGCCATCCTGTGCCAACCAGAATAATCAATGGGTGCCACAAGACTTTTGCATAAAATCCCCATCTAGTGCCTACTCATCCAATACCCCCAGACTAGTTTCTGGTTTGTGGCCTTTGTCAGTGAGGAGCTTTGGATCTGAGAGCACTGCACCTAGATCTTAGGATCTAATGCAACCCTCCAGTAGCCACCTTTTATCTCTACTTAACTACAAAACTATGAGAATCAAATTGGAACACAATAATATTTTCAATCTAAACTCAATAGCTTATATAGTCATATGGGTCTGAACTCAGTTCAACACCCATACATTTTGGTGTCTTTGACTTTTTAACTACCATAGCCACCAAAATCCTATTAGGCAGGATTTGAGTAGACAATAGAAGGGAATTTTATGCACAAGCCTTCTAGCATCCATTGACTATTCTGGTTGACACAGAGTGGCACTATTCTATGGAGAGTTTTGCCTGTTTAATAACAGTTATGTGCTAGCATAAGAGATGGTGATCATGTGATGTTTAGTGATTATTTTATTGATTAGTTTAGTTTTTGTTTTTAATGTTTAAGACTGTTAGTCAATAGTGATGAGGTGGTGATCTCTTTTTTGGATAGATTATTTTCAAATGAGTACATCCTCTTGGCAGATTGATATACTTTCATGGAAACTTTTAGTTCATTGGTTGTTGAGAAATACTGTATGTGGTAGTTGGCTGGTTCATGAGGTCAATTGGCAGGTGAATTTAGTGTACACTAGTGAAATAGGGATTCAAGCCTGAGAGGTCATCTTTTGGGTTCTTTAGTCACACATGGCTTAAGATACAACTGCTGTAAGTTTGGAATTAATTTTACAAATGGGCACTAATAACATGGTGCAAGCAGAATCTAATGAAGTCAGAAGAACTGAAAAAGAATAAATTACTTATTTTTAATTAATCTTATATAGCTCCACTGCTAATTATTCATCCCACTTAAGAATTTAAAGAATCTTTTCAAACAGCAAACCAGTGATAAAATATTTTACTTAGAGAAGCCAGAATTTTTACAATAATCACAAAATTCTAGATTAATTACCTTAATTAACTATTTCACAAAAATATTTGCAGCTGCCACTCATTTTTTAAAATGTTCTTTTCATTTTAAAATTGTGGGAAAATCAAATAGACTATGCATGTCCCATTATGATCATCATGTATGGTTTGACTTCTTTTTTTATATGATATATGGCATGCTAAAATTGGAAAAAAAAAGAGTTTTTATTAATTTTTTTAGTAATAAGTCCTTTTTTTCCTGCTCATTTATTGCATTGAATGGAGAAAACAAAGGTGTAAATGTTTTAATGGCAAACTGTAATTAGAAAATGGATTCAACATGCTTCAAAGAACTTGCAATTTCAAGGCCTTCATTCCAAAATTAAATGTAATATCATATATTTAATATACCACATATCCTTAATTAACACTTTACAATACAATTTTATCATATGATTTATTTCTTCTCACAGTTTCAACTTCCTTGCAGTGATTATCAGATTTAAACATATACAATTAATACCTAACCACACACACACACATATATATATATATATATATTGATGTACACATATATAAATATATATACACACATATATAAAACTATAAATAACATTTTAATCCGTATTTTATTCCATAGATTTTTAATATTTTAAAAATACTAATATTCTTTTATTCCATGTTTATAATCAATTAATTTCCTTTATATAAAAAATTATACAAAAAAAATAAACATTTATTTCTTTATACTCTTATTTTAAATTTTTTCAGTAATCTAATTTATTTTTTCTATTTTAATTATTATATATATTATACATGTATTTATTAACAATAATAATAATATTAACATAATACCTATATATTACTGAAAAAAAAAAGAAATATTAAGAATATAAAGAAATAAATGTTTAATTTTTTGTATAAAAGAAATTAATTGATTATAAATATAGAATAAAAGCATATTAGTATTTTTAAAATATTAAACATCCATAGTTTAAAATACAGTTTAAAATGGCATTTATGTGTTATATATATATATATATGATTAATTATTAATTGTTAATGCTTAAATAT
>JAQFVV010009073.1:0-17838 GCA_028023455.1 Epiperipatus broadwayi | reverse complement strand
TTAGAAGTATTCACTTAGCATATGAATAAACATACTTTGATCTAATTGTTTTAATAAATTAACTTTTTTATATAAAAATAAGTGCATTGTAGCAAGGTTGATTTTTGGTATGCTACGATAGCTGAGCCAAATATTACAAGTTTTTGAATTCATAAAGTTCAGAATCTCAGTAGCCCATATAAATATAGAGGCAAATTCATAACTGATATAGGTATATTTGCAGAGTAAAATTTAGGATTAGTATAATGAAGAAATACTAAAATAAACATTTAACTGTGAGAAATGTCATTTCTTAATTATAACTTTTTATTCTATACATACTAGAAGAAATTTTGAAAAGTGTTTTAGAATCAGAGAGAAAGACATATAATAATTAAACCTATTTGGACAACAATCATAATAACATTAAAATCAGATGTAAATTCTTATATTTTAAAATACAGCCCATTTTTTAAATTTTATGTTAAATGGTAAAACCATCATTTATATACATAATGATAATCTTATTTGATATGTGTATTTCTTCGAAGTTATATATATAATCTTGTAATTAAATATTAATAAATATAGTAACATAAATATATATGAAGTACAACTTTAAAAACTTTTATTCATCTAGGAGCACACTTTCTAGTTTCATAATCTTTGTCAACTAACTCTTTCAATCATACTTTCAAACTCTAACCTTTCCACAATTCATTGATTTTTGTTTGCTGCCTGTCTGTTTATTAAGTCATGCTTGCATTTATATATTAATATAGCTTCCTTTATTTGCTTTTTATTATTGTTTCTTTCAATTTGTAATATTTTCACATTATTATACTCCAAATTAAAACCATATATACATGATCTATTATGATCATTAAAAAACGATATGGAAACATATCATTTCCATTCGAATTTTGTTTAGTTTTTTGAACTCTTTTTAATAACTGCAAGTGCTATTTACAGCTTAATTCCCTTATATATCGATTTCCACATTTAAATCACCATTTATATATGATGCAAATTTGATTTAAGAATGAGGTCTTAATTATTTATTTTGTTTAATCCAGGAAGTGCATAAAATGCAATATCACATTATATATTTATATATTTTCTTTATAAAACTCACTTATCTGTTTGAAATATATGGCATTGATATTCATATCTTTTGTTATTATTAGTAGAATCCATCTTATTATTAATATTTTCATTGTATATTTCCTATTAAAAATTTTAATAGTATTATAATAGTAATTTGGATTATAATAATGTGAAAATATTACAAATTGAAAGAAACAATAAGAAAAAGAAAATAAAGAAAGCTATGTTAATATATAAATGCAAGCATGACTTAATAAACAGCAAGCAGAAAATGTAAAAATCAATGAATTGTGGGAAAGTTAGATTTTGAAAGTGTGTTTGAAAGAATTAGTTGACAAAGCCTATGAAGCTAGTCAAAAGCGCTCCTAGATGGATAAAAGTTTTTAAAGTTGTACTTTATATATATTTATGTTACTGTATTTATTAATATTTAATTACAAGATGTGACACATATTTTATATATGTGACACATATATTTTAAGTTAAATGTAAAGATTATATATAATATTACATCTTTTCTTTTTAATAGTTTTTATGACCTCTGCACAGGATCCAGTTTAGATCGACAGCTGATTTCCAGCATCTTATTCTGGATAATTAGCTTTATTATTTACTAATATTATAAAGCTTACATAATTGATAATAAAATAAGATGTAAAAAATGATTTTTTTAAATAATGCTTTTAGCAAATACCCTACTAAAAAGTACCAAATAACAAGGTAATCCTATCTTGGTTATGTTGCCATTCATGGAAAATATCAGATGTCTTAAGAATTAAGATTTGTTACCCTGCAATTTCCAATTGTTTTATAACAAGTCTTGTTTTTTAAGACCTCTGATATTTTCCAAAAATGGCAAATTAACGGAGAGGGATTACTTAATTTTATACTTTTTAGTCGGCTATTTATATTAAAGCATTATTTTAAAAAATTCATTTTTTTGTCATTTTATGTTTTAATTTTTAGTTATATTTACATGTTATTTTAAAAAATGGTTAAAACTACAAAAAAATCTGACAAACATTATATTTAAATTTATATTGTGTGTGGAAATTTTTTCATTTCTTGCTCTGAGTGATTCTAATTTTATCCAGAAAGTATTTTGTACTTTCCTACAATCATTATTAAATTAACTGAATTATTTAACATGAAATACTTTTCATATACTAATGAAATGCTCTGAAAAACCTTGAGCTGAGAAAGCTATTATGAAAAAGTATAATTTACATTTTCTGCTGCAAGAATTTGCATGTTTTATCAACTATACATTCATCTTGCTCCTGGCATCATTAATTAATTTTGCACTATGATTCCGGCAATTTCCTGAAAGTTAACTCAGTGCTATTAAGTGAAATTATATCTATACAGTTATATCTTTTCATAGTGGCTTGACTCAGCTCAAGTTTTTTTTTAGTATTAAATTAATTGAAATAATATATATAGACTTTAATACAGTAGAATCTGAGACACTAGAATGATAGCTCTAATAAACAAAATCACTATTAAGGAGAACATTGTTTTTTTATATTTTTGTAAATATGTAATATATATATTATACACTTTTTATTAGGTCTGAATAGGTTTTAAAAGCCAATTTCTTAAAAAAAAATTAAATTAAAAGAAATCTCAGTATTGTAAGTGCTATAATAATGCTGATGGGGTTCTAAACTTTGTTAAGATGGATTTAAAACTTATAAAAATAATTAAAAGTTATTATAAAATGTTAAATAATATATTATAAAAGTTAAATAATATAATTTTGTATGGTTGAGAGAACTGGTCATAGTTATAATGATTTAAAATTATGCAATAAAAGTCTTATTAAACAATCTTTTGAAAACTAATCTTAAATAATGTTTAATATTTAAGTAAGTTATTAAATGTATTTTATAAAATTAGATTTAAAATTATATTATTAATAAGTTTTAGTATTTTATGGTATAAACAAGTGTATTCAATTTTATTTACTGTTTAAATAATGTCAAAATTTATTTTTCCAAATTTTGTCATTATATTTGATTATTTTTATAATATAATATTTTTGTAATTAAATATTTAGTTAATTTAATTTCAGACAGTGAATATAAAAATTGCAACATTTTGTCTGGAATTATGATCATGTGACCAACAATACATATATTTTTTGTGTGCTTGCAAGGTTTTTAAGAAAGTTTTTAAAATTACTTTCAGAATTGTTTAAAATTGAGAACGTTCAAAAATCATAAAGATAAATATAGAAAACTATTAAATTAATTATTTTTAAAGATATTTTAAATTAATAAAGATAAACTAAAAAATAGATACATTAGAGTTAAATGTTAGTTAAATTGATAAAGAATTATTTCAAATATGTCATTTTAAAGTATTTAATTTGTTTAAGTATAATTATAAAATTGATTTATTAAAAACAATGCCTCATAATTTTGTTTCTAAAATTTTAAAAGCATAAAAATTGACAAATATGTAAATTAGTTTGTATGGTGAGGGTCAAGAAACCAATCAGATGATAATTAGAGCAGGTTTATAAATGGGTACTCATACTTCTTTATTAGTAGTATTCTTTCTTCTTCTTTATTGTTCTTTTATTATTTACTTTCTAATTATTAATTGTTTTAAAGTAGTACTCAGTATATTACTACAAGTCAGTAATATATTGCTTAAAGAATCAATTAGTTTCAATTTTTAAATTTTATTTTTAAAAAGTCTAAAGGATTAAAAAATTATTAACTTAGACTAAGAATGTTTCCCTAAACTTATTTAGTTTCCTACTAGTATTTCTATTCAAGACTTAATTCAGATTCATTATAGCTAATGGAACATAAACCTGAGATAATGTGCATGGGAAGATTAATGGTTAAGTCACAAATAAATAAGGAAAGTATAATTTTTCCTGTACTATCTAAAAACTACTATAATAGTTTGTGTAAAGTACTTTGCAGTTTAAAGTGGATATTGTCTAGAAGTATAACTCAGATATTTAACATGTTTATGTGTAAAATTTCAAAAATGTTTAAAAGATATTATTTTAATAAGAGAAAAAATACCTGGAAAAGACTGAAAATACATTTTTTTGAAAATTTTATAAAAGTATTCAAGAGTAAGTTATTGCTTATAACACTTCTTTTATATACACTTCAATGCAAACAAATTTTCTTAAAAACTTCTTTATTTTCTTTACAGTTTCGACTGTCCAGCAGTCTTCATCAGAGCTACAATATTTGAATAATATAAATACATAACCATCATATATATATATAAATAAAAAATACATAACCATCATATATATATATATGAAAAACAAAAAAAACACAAGTTAAAACTTGCTAGCACTTGTATTTATAACAATAGATGGTGTTTTACCAAAAACACTGTCAAGCGTAAGTTTGTTTACATAAACGTCAGAGCAAGCAATCACTATCTCTAACTTTAGTTCCACCTTCAGATCATGATTTCAAGCTATTTGCTATCGTCAGTGAAGGACAGGAATAAGAAAATAGATCTAAACACAAACTCTGAGCGTTTATGAAACAGTTTCTATTCAGCTTGCAAGCGTGAATCTTTTAGACACGTAATGTCTTCAAACTCAGCATAGCAAGCCAGATAGCTACATGGGTCTGATATCAGTTCAGCATCACCACATAGTAGAAGCCTCTGCAATATATATCATTGCAAGAAAGACCTCAAAGGTACATTTATGAAAACAAAAAAAAAAAACACAAGTTAAAACTTGCTAATGCTTGTATTTATGACAATAGATGACATTCTACCAAAAACACCATCAAGTGTAAGTTTGTTTACATAAACGTCAGAGCAAGCATTCACTATCTCTAACTTTAGTTCCACCTTCAGATCATGATTTCAAGCTGTTTGCTATCATCAGTGAAGGACAGGAATAAGAAAATAGATCTAAACACAAACTCTGAGCATTTATGAAACAGTTTCTATTCAGCTTGCAAGCGTGAATCTTTTAGACACGTAATGTCTTCAAACTCAGCATAGCAAGCCAGATAGCAAGTTGTAATGTGTTTTTTTTGTTTTTCATAAATGTACCTTTGAGGTCTTTCTTGCAATGATATATATTGCAGAGGCTTTTACTATGTGGTGATGCTGAACTGATATCAGACCCATGTAGCTATCTGGCTTGCTATGCTGAGTTTGAAGACATTACATGTCTAAAAGATTCACGCTTGCAAGCTGAATAGAAACTGTTTCATAAATGCTCAGAGTTTGTGTTTATATCTATTTTCTTATTCCTGTCCTTCACTGACGATAGCAAATAGCTTGAAATCATGATCTGAAGGTGGAACTAAAGTTAGAGATAGTGAATGCTTGCTCTGACGTTTATGTAAACAAACTTACGCTTGATGGTGTTTTTGGTAGAACGTCATCTATTGTCATATATATATACATAACCATCATTTCTCATATATAAAATAGACATATATATCAAAATATACAATATATTCCCTTCATACATATACATATAAATCTACATCACCCCTAGACATATATAAAATTCATACCCACATCTATATATACATATGCATATCCAAATATATACACATACCTCTTTTAAACATACATATATAAACACAGATATACATACAAACATAGACATATATATAAATCCACATATACATTTATATATAAGTATATATAGATGTAGTATGAATTTTATATATGTCTAGGGGTGATGTAAATTTATATGTATATGTATGAAGGGAATATATGTGTATATTTTGATATATATGTGTATTTTATATATGTGAAATGATGGTTATATATATATATATATATATATATATATATATATATGATGGTTATGTATTTATATTAGTCAAATATTGTAGCTCTGATGAAGACTGCTGGACAGTCAAAACTGTAAAGAAAATAAAGAAGTTTTTAAGAAAATTTGTTTGCATTGAAGTGTATATGAAAGAAGTGTTATAAGCAATATATATATATATATATATCATTATATGAAGATATGTAAAGAAAGTGAAAGAGAAGAATAAGAGAATATACTTCTGATATGAAGAGTAAGTTATAGTATAAAAAGAATATCATTCTTTTATTTATACTATTGACTATATTTTTTTAGAAAATTGCAGTAGTTTTAAAAGAAATATTTACTTAAAAGTAATTATAAAGTTTTGGAATATGAAGAAAATTAAAAGACAAATGTCATTATGAATATAAATTGCTTTAACAAGTTATTTTCAAAATACGTCAATTTTTGATATTAAAAAAAGCTTGTTTTTTCTTAACTATATGGTAAAAAGAAGAGAATGGGTAATAGAAATAAATATTATCATAACCAAGTAAATAACCTTTAGAATATTCAAATATGAGTTCATCTGTTACTATATGTCTGCATTATGAAATATTTTTAAAAAGAATGAAAAATGCCTATTTATGCTAGTGTGTGAACTTATTTTTACTGGCCGATGATGCTGCTCTTTTATGCTGATGATATTTATGTGAATGAAAACAATGGAACTTACCTAAAGAAATAATTTTAAAAAGTGATATCACATTAATAAATGTTATCCTGTGATAGCAACAAATAAAAGACTGTTTTTTTAAAACTTTCAAGAACAGGATGAACAATAATTTTTCAGATTTTCTATGAATTCAAAAGTCGACTAATTTTTAGTATTATTTTTTTTATTGTTATTTGTGCTACAAGAGGAAGGGAAAAACTTCAGACAATACTTGTCATGTAGCAACCATGGACGTTCTCATTTGAAGCATTAAACTGTATTGAAGAACAGTTAGTTAAATTTTATTGAGGGATGGTCACAAATTGGATTTACATAAATTTAGTTTTAATCTATTCGCTTCCTTGTCCAGTTAAAAATGATCATAGCTTCAAGCTGCTCAAATTCTGTCATTTTTAATGCTATAGTAAAGAATTTATGATCATTTTAAAGCTTTAAAAAAGTACCATAAGATGCTGCCCTCTCTTAAATTATTTTACAAGTAAAAAATCAATATTCAAATTTTAGTTTTAACAATGGAAGAAGGTGGTCCTTGCTTCACATTGATTCACTGTTGACCATATTGGATAAAAGAATATGCTTGTCAATAATTTTTACCGCTCCAACTTCTTTGTTTCATTTTGAAAATAATAAATGAATGTTTTAGACCATTTTAAAAGTATTTCTTGACATATTATAAATTATTTTCATAAAATATACTGAAACATAATTATTTTAGAAAAAACAGTAAGATTTTAGTAAAAAATTGTATAGTTTTACGGGAACATAAATTGAAAAAGAAATCAGCACTAACAACAATTTTCACATCTGTCAACAGTTTACATTGTCCTAAGCTCTTTATTTGATTTTCAAATAAAAATTAATGTTTTAGAATATTTTTCTGGCATTTATTTACATATTTAATGTATTTTGATACAATATGCTGAAAATATAAATTATTTTAGGAAAATAGTAATATTTTAGTAAAAATTATTTACCTTTAGACAAACGTAAATTGAGGAAAAAAATCATTGACATAAGCAACATTTTTTAGTAGGTTACTAACATTTTTCTTAAATTTGCTGATATAAAATATTTTTATAATTATATACAGAAATTTATTTTTGAAAAAACTTTCATTCACTTTCATATTCTGACAAATTATTAATTTGCTTTTTACAAACAAAACTAAAATGAATATAATATTAAAAGATGAATATATATTTTACTGCTGATTCTGTAATTGACCAATCAAAAGTTTAGAGTTTTACCTCACTTGGTCAATAAAATAAATTGCAACTGAATGGGTTAATTATTATTTTAAATATACTAACTTTAGTATTAGAATTTAGTGTATAGGATAGTAAAAGTTACATTTTAATTTTTTTTTATTATTCTAACCATATTAATCTTAAGAAAAAAATCTTTTAACATTTTTTTAAAAAATTTTGAAAATATTTTCAAATATAATAGTTGGTGCGTTGGATAAATGATAATTATGATTAATATTTTATATGTTGAATTGGACCAGAAGACATCAAAATAGTGATTTACAAGTCATAAAGTCACTAGGTAATTTAAAATTGTTTAATTATCATATGATGTACATTTAAATTTATTTTTTAGAGTTGCTTAGATTTTTAAAGAAAGATATTTCTTTTGTCATATGAATGTATGAGCATAAGTTTGTGTGTGATAGTAACACTTATAGATTTTTACTATTATTATGAAATATAAGCTATGAGTAAAAAAAGAGAGCTGCTTACATTTTTTCTTTCTTACATTGCAAAGTTTAATATAATTTACTGATGTTCATAATTTTACATGATACTTTACAGAATGAATTATATATTATTTAAATATTTGAATATTGATTTTCATTTTTTAAAATCAAGGTCATTTGTATTTTTATTGCTAAATTTTAAATGCATAAAACCTTTTCTTATAATAGTTTTGGATTGATAATGTTATATGTTAACTTTGTTTGTTATTGAGAATATTGCTAGTTATTTTTTGATGTGGATTGTTTAGATCTATTTTGAAGTTTCAAATGATAGTGACAGGAAAGTGGAAAATAATAGAACCCTGGATGTCTTATATGTAGGTTATGTTAAGAAGATAGGAAAGTAGCCTATATTAGTTTATCTTAGTAATTTTATCCAAGTACAGTTAACATGGCCCTGTGTCTTGTATGTATTTTCTATGGACAGTGTTTGATATTTTGTATTTTTAAATGTTCGATAATTGCTGAAGATTGGACATTATTTCTGAAGGTATTTTGTATTTTTAAATGTTCGATAATTGCTGAAGATTGGACATTATTTCTGAAGGTATTGGACAAAGAAGTCATATCTATCTTTTCACACTGTTTCCATGTGAGTTATTAAATATTTTTATATATTACGCCTATACTTTAGTCATTCCTTCATGTTCTATGCATCATGTCACTATCTTGATTTCAACAGTTATTATATCATATAGCACAGTATTTTTCTGAAAGAAGAAGAATACATAATTTTGGATTGATGTATTGTTTTATTCAAAGGAGAGTAAGATAGGTTTTTTCTTGTTTGGATTAAGATAAAATACAAATGATATTGAATGTAAATGTTGATAATAAAGTAATAAAGAATCATAGTTACTTTTCATATTTTATCAAATTATTTTTGATGATAAAAAAATCACAATTATTTATGATATTTTTAATAGTTATGATATATTTTGATTTTTCACAAATCAATGCATATTTTAAAATATGAAACATCAAAATAAACAATACAAAGTGTGATGAATGTTTATATTTTATGAACATTTTTATACATTTTAAAAAAATATAAAATACATATAAGTATTTTGAGAGTGGTACCAAGCAAAATTATCTAGTATAACATCAATACCATTTTGTTAAATTCAGATTTTATTTACTGAATGAACCTTAAAACATATTTCTAATGAATATTATTCTAAGTATGTTTTTGTTTTTCTTTACATTCACTAAACCCATATTCTTTATTCATTTAAACAGCAAATGAATTTCATAACACTAAATGTGTATGTCTAAATTAATATATTATTTTATAACATGTATGATAAATAATGTATAATCCAGAGTGAAGGCTTACTTACTTTCTGATTTTTATATAATAAAAATATGTAATTCAATCTTTCTTGTAGTTAAAGTCATTTTCTTTTTGTTAGATTTTATTTAGTAAAACCTTGTAAATATTGTATATAGTTTTGTTTAATGTAAAGTGAAATAAATTTGTTAAACTTGTTTTTTTTATATAAATCTTTGTGATATTTTGATTGATTTATTCACACAGATATATGATTAAAAGAATCCAAAATAAATATATGGTATATTTGCACAATACAAATAAAAGTATTTATTTTAATAAATAATAATTATTCACAATATGATATTTAAGTAAATTTTTATTTTACAATAATATTATTATAGTCATAATTGATCACGTAATTTGCTGCATACAATTTAATATTCTTGTTATCACATATTTTCAGATTATATCATATGTTAAGATGCCACATGAGAAATAAAAAAATTATATTATTAATATTATTATTATTATTATTATCATTATTGTTAGTTGTCATAATATTTAAATAGTAGATAGGATTAATAGTTATTTAAATAGGAGTAGGAATATTATTTATTATCATATTTATCATTATTGTTTAGGTGTAGTTAGGATGATACAAAATCTTTTATCATACTTGACTACAGAAGATTATAAATTAATTAGATTGTTTCAAGAACCTGAGATAATTATAATTATATTTAATAAGAGAGATTAAAATTTATTTTAGTAATATTATACTAAATTGCTTATTATTTTCTAAAGTCTTAAGAATGGTATGTTTTATATTATTATTTGAAATAAAATATGGGCTAGTGTTCTTATGCTATTGAGATTGTATGCTTTGGGATATAGGCTCAATGTAATCCTACTGCCTTACCTTCACTGAATTGTCTCATGATTTTATTAGTATTTTATTGATTTAATTTTCCTGAATCGAACTATATATATTATTTATTAATTAGTTAAAGCTAGTCGAAAGATGCCAGTGTATTAATATTTTATTTGAGCTAATTCTATTTTTTCATTATGTATTGACCAAATGATGAGGGTACTATATATATATATATAAGCAAAAAAAGACTTATAAATCCAAGAAATAATATTATATTTCAACCAGGACTGGTTGAAATATAATATTATTTCTTGGATTTATAAGTCTTTTTTTGTTTTTATATGTACTTCCTTTGGTTAGTTTTATATATATATATATATATATATATATATATATATATATATATATATATATATATATATATATATATATATATATATATATATATATATATATATATATATATATATATATATATAGTAATTCTATATACTATTAATTGTAATACTATTACAGATTTATTGTCATCTTCAATAAGATTTTATATAAAAAAAATTATGGAACATTGAAACATGTAAACAATAAAATCCTTTAAAGCATAGAAATTATAATTTAATAATAAGACGTGAAAATAAAAATACTCCATCTAAACAAACGAATTTTAAATTTTAATATTATGTAATCATCTACTATATAAAAATATGTATTGGAATTTTAATTAATTTCATAAAGTAAGTAAATCAATATTAACAACATTTTATTTTACAAATTTAATGTTTCCATTTATTTTAATTAATTTAATAATGAAATCAATATTAGCAAAATTTTATTTTACAAACGTAATATTTCCCCTTGGCTCAGTAGTTAAGAAGTTTTCTTGGTAAATCTAAAAATGTGAGATTGATTCTAAACAGGCTCTGACTTTTTTCATTGTTAATTCAAAATTGTAGATATACCAACAGAAACATAGATATGGCAATTAATATCAAAGCATTTAAAATAGAGGTTGCTTCCCTCTAATTAGAATCATGATATTTGGTTGGAAGTAAAAATAAATGGTTTAATGTACAAAAGTGAATTATTTGTCAAGCGTTGGTGGCCGAGTGGTTAGCACAGCTGCCTTACAAGCAGTTGTTCCGGGGTTCGCTGCCCGGCCGACGCTTTGACACATTTTTTAAAAAAGTGAATTATTTTAGAATTAACAAACTGAAATAGAGATAGATCTGATAAAATATTAAAATAATAAGATAATCAGAAGGCTGCAATAATATTGGTAAATAGAATATCAAAAAAGCCTCTAAAAGATGATTGGAGTTAAGAAGGCAATAAAACCAAATGCTGGATGAATTATTATAAAATTGTAAGCTCTAATCAAAAATTGCAAAAAAAAAAAAAAAACAAAGAAATGTTCCTCTTATTGTACCAATAATATGAATATTTAAATAATTTATTGCTTGATAATCCATAAAAAGGTTTATGCACCAAAAGCAGCAGATGTAGAACTGTAATCTGCACTCCTTGAGCTCCAGAGCCTCATATTTTATCACTGGATTAAATCACATGATTTTGAGCAGTGGTAGAGTTACTGTTATTTCTATTACTCAAATTTCTTCTAAGTTCTAACAAATTCTCAATACAGTAGTGCCACCTAGTGCATGTTACAGTAATCAATTGATGCAAGATTTGTACATAAAGCCACTGACTTGTACCTACTCATCCAATATCTCCATACCAGTTACTAGCTTTTGGTTTTCATCAGTGAGGAGTCTTGGATTTGAGAGCAGGATTTAACCCAACCTTCCAGAAACCACCTTTTGCCTATTTATTTAACTATAAAGCTAGTAGCCTAAGGTAAAAACACAATAATGTTTTCAATACAGGTTCATTTGCTTGTATATTCTTATAAACCTGAATTCAGTTCAGCATCTACACATTTTAGTGTCTTCAGTTTCTAAAAAAACCATCGTTAGCATTATTCCATGAACAGGATAGATATAAAATGATCAAAACTTCATGTAATCACCATTTCTTATGCATCAATTGGTTACTAGGGTTTACACTTGAAGGCACTATTGTATAAAGAGTTTTCTACTGTTATTAACAGCCAGTGTAAGCATATAGAATGGTAATCATGTGATGTTTATTCTAAACTCCAGAACAAAAAATTACTTCATTATTTGTATTAGTAGTGATAGTGATTGATAATGGTGTTTATGCAGATAATTATAGATATAAATGTTTCTGGATTATAATTGAAAGCTCTTGTTCTAATTTTAATTTTTACCACTGATCAAAAATGAAAACTAGTTCACCATTTGTAAAATATGGGGCAGGTCTCTCTTAATAACAGTTTCATAAACTTTCAGTATTGAAAGTGATTAATGTGGCATGTACAATGCTATGGACCATCTGATTTTGTAATTCTTTTTTAAAACCATATATTCATCTAGATAATGTGATGTCATACCCTACAACTTCATTCTCTGGTTCTTCATTTTGGTAATACCCTAAAGCAAAGAATTGCAATCCTAAATGAAGAAATAGATACATTATACATGTTCAGGATTAGAATCAAATACTAATTGATTAAGAGGATACATATACATTTTTAGTTTAAAATGGAAAACAAAGACAATGTTCCATTCAAGCTTAAAATTAATTTTTATGTGGCCAATTTCTAGTGAACTGTCTATCTATCAAATGTTAATTATAATACATTAAAGATCAGCCTGTCAAGCTATTGTGCATGCGCTTTTCACAAGTGTTAATAATAAATGAATACTTTGACTTCCAACACAAGATATAGTATTTAGGAAAGAATAAAATAAATCCACTTATTCTATCCAACCCAAATGCTTATATAGGGGCAAATCTTAAGTACTGGAAGTGAAAGTGTGAAGATAGACCACTCACTTTAAATTACTGTTTACAATGTCTGAATGAATGATGTTGACAAAATTATCTAGAATTTACTAAATATCATTCTCAAATGAAACTTAAACATATGTAAATAAGCATTTATTTTATGTAGTGCATGTTTATAAATTGTAATACATTAAAGATCAGCCTGTCAAGCTATTGTGCATATGCTTTTCACGAGTGTTAATAATAAATGAATACTTTGACTTATGCTTATTTACATATGTTTAAGTTTCATTTGAGAATGACATTTAGTAAATTCTAGATAATTTCATCGACGTCATTCATTCAGACATCATAAACAGTAATATAAAGTGAGTGGTCTATCCCCACGCTTTCACTTCCAGTACTTAAGATTTGCCCATATATAGCATTTGGGTTGTGATAGAATAAGTGGATTCATTTTATTCTTTCCTAAATACTATATCTTGTGTTGGAAGTCAAAGTATTTCTTTATTATTAACACTCGTGAAAAGCGTATGCACAATAGCTTGACAGGCTGATATTTAATGTATTACGATTTATAAACATGCACTATATAAAATAAATGCTTATTTACAAATGTTAATTAATAAAAGAACATCCCATTATTATTAACTATCATACAAGCTAGTCTTAACTATCATATAAAATAAAGATAACAAATGTTCCAGATTTCATTATCTAACAGTTGGATATCTCAATGAGTAATATATTTCCTTCAATGTTATTTTATGAAAAGTTTTTGGATAAAGATTCATCTCACATACAGTTGGTATAAACAATACTGGAATACTTCTTTAATTAATAAATGTCATAAATGTTTACCATGTCTATTAAGATAACATTATATGTAATCCACAAATAATATGGTTAGTATGCTTTCAAATGTCAAATAGTTATATTCGTAGTAAACAAAATTATGACCAAGTGATGTCTGTTGGACCATTGTGGTATGTAAATACTCCCTATAAAATATAAATAATTTAATTTACATAATGCACTTCTTCAACAAAGAGATACAAGTCTTTTTCTTATTAATAGTACATGCATTATTGACTATGTGCCATGCTTCTTTGACTTTGCACTTTCTGTTGTCTCTTTCAGAACACACTATACTGGCCCTTAGTGACTCAAAGATATGACTATGTTTCAAGCATTATAGATTTGGCTTTTGTCATTGATTTCTGTCCAGTTGTAAAGGTATCTATGCTGGGCAATAATAATTACAATGCTTGCAAGTGACTCATCAAAGTAAACAAGCTTCAATCTTGTAAACAACTTAAGGAGCTTGCTCTGGAAGTAATCTGTCTTTAATACTATTTATCAATAGTTTAAAGTGAGTGAAGTCCAATAGCTGATGCTATATGTATCAAAGCAAATTCCAGGTATATATGGTAGTGATATCTTTGATTTTGCATCCAGTTGTGCAGGTCTATTTCTTATCTTGGAATAAAAAATTTTGACTATATTGATAAAATACTTGTGTATATCCTTTATTACACAAATCTTAAAATATGCTCAATGTTTGTTTTATGGTCAGATTCAAATTTTCATAATTTAAGATTCTGATGTAGAAATGTGTTAAAACCTGCCAGTTATGAGCAGTAAAGATATCAACTCAGAATGAATTGCATCTCTAATTTGGATAGGTTTAACAATCATTTTATAGTCTAACTAGGAGTCATATCTCTGCATATATAAATCGAGGAATTTGAGGCATTTTTTTCTATTTTTTTTTCAATTGTTCAACTTAATGATGAAGTCTGTGCAAGATCTTGTTTTATATTAGTAACTAGCTCTTTTGGTTCATAAATAAGTACATCATCTATGTATCCCATGTACAGCAAGCCTGGTGTATGATCTAAATATTTTGAAAACACTATCTCCTGAAATTTCATCAATGCAATATTGCATACTATACCTCTTGTTGGAAACCCCATTGGCCAATTTTTTTCCATTTTGTAGTATTTTTCATTAGACAGAGCATATCTTCATTTAACCAATTTAGACACTCAATAATAAGTCCATTTTTGGGGAGTCATAATCTGATTTCTGCAGTGATTCCTTAACTATTCCAATGGACTGTATGTGACATGGTCCTGTATATAATTCTGTTATATCCAACAATGCAAGTGTATAGTGCTTTTCGATATTTACACCTCTGATTTTGTCCATGCATTTGTATGATGATTTTATTGGACACTTTCCAAATTCAACTGTTGTTAGCCATTCACTGATCATTTTACTAGTCTTACAATAATACATGCTTCCAAAATCTATTATTAATCTGATGATGATGTAATATTAATATTTTGGGTGGAATGTATAACAGTCGGGGAAGATGTTGGAAGTTGGAGTCTTATCGCATCTGCCATACAGGGCACCACCAGGCTATTGGAACCTGGAAAATTTATATTGTAGGCAGATACCTAAGTTAAGATCCAATTTTATTTTATTATAGACTGTTAGCCTCAGTCACTAGCTCGCGGAGCAGTAGAGATAATGTATACTTTTTTTTTTAAAGAAAGAAATATAATAAAAAAAAATAAGAATAAGCCACTGCCACATTAACAATACACAGAAACATTTATTTTGCACATATATAAATTTAGAATTATTTTAGTATGATGTTTACTTTATAATTTAATTTACATTTTAACTTTTATTTTATAATTTAATTTACATCTTAACTTTTATTTTAGAAGTTCGCACAGATGGATTTATTAATATTTTATTAGAGTGTCGAGTATGGATAGACTACATAGATTGCAATTGAAGAAAAAAATATTCTATCCCTTATTTAACCTTAGGCCAAAAGTTTGCAGTCAAACTAACGCCAATCTATCTGATATATTGATGTATTCAATGCAGCATAAATATGACAGCACAATACCATACTGTCAGGAATGCACATCTGAACAGCATGGTTATAGAAAAGAAATTGTCTCTCATCCAGTACAGGAATACTTTGTCTGTCGTGAGAAGAACAAAAAAACTCCATAGGAAGGGATTGCGGTCTTTTTTGATGACTTACGATCCCATTCCATAGACAAAAGGGGTAATCCACAGAGCAGGGAATACCATCTGTCTCTGATGGTCAATAAGAAATAGGCTTATTTTGCCCAAGTGTGGCGTATAATGTGATCCTGCACATAGTGGATCTTCATGCTACATTTAGTAATTACACCAATACATCCAATCCATTGACCCAATCTAACTACGAAATAAATAACCTAAGATTTACCCTCCCTTAATTAGACTAATATAACTTTACAAATCTATGCAGCCATTCACACCTGACTTAAATTTAATTTATTAAAAGTTATTTAACAGGAAAAAAAATCATAATAAAAACTTAAAAGAACGGAAAAAATAACTTAATGGAAATGATTTAAATATATATATATTCATTAAAATTAATTATTAAAAAATAATTGACGTTGGTCAGATAGGAAATTCTATTTCTATTAAATACTGAAAAAGTTTTGGAATTAAAGTTCTTACTGTTTTGAAATACTGGAAAGTTTTAGAATTAATGTTCATTAGTTATATATAGAGTTCTTATGGTTTTCAAAAGTTCATCCTTAACAGTTGCTTGCAGTTTAGGATCCAGTGTTAATTCCCCCAATGTCCTGGGGAGACCGGTATGCTGTTGTCCATTTTATTGATTCATCTGGAGGTCCTTTACTTTAGCTGACATTTTACTTCTGGGCCCTGATGTCCTGTGGTCCATAATATAGGAAAACGATTGGTCATTTCTCTTTTTTTTATTTTTTTTTTAAGAAAAACTGAAGGAATTGAAAGGGTGTCTTTCAATCCCTTCTCCTTCAACTCTCTCCACACTAACACATATAGCACCTCTCATATTTTATTTCCATTTTTTTCTTTTTATATTAAATTTGTTGATTAACTCAACATTATGTCATGATGATGATCCTTTCACTGAGGTCCATTTCCTGAGGGATTTCTTTTATTGGCTATTCTGTTCCTATTGTTTTTTTCTCTCCTACCTGACCTTTACTTATAAATTTTGAGATGCCCAAGGGCTAGTTTACTTTAACTAATTGAAAATAATCATTTCCATTTTACACAATAGCATTAATTAAATTATATACATTCTTAAAAATATTTTTTTATCTTTAAATCTTTTAAGTTTTTTTTTTCTGACATTTAGTTTTAAAATACCTTTTTTTTTTCGTTAATAAAGTTTTCTTTTAATAATTTTTCATCTGTGTGATTTTATATATATAAAGTTTAGATGACTTTTAATTTTTAAAAACAAATTTTTATTTGCAAAATTTTTATTTTTAATTTTATTTATTAGAATGATGTAGTACGAATATTTTGGGTGGAATGGAAGCAGTTGGATATATTTTGAAATATTCATCCCTGATAAAAGCTCTGTTACAAAACTTTCTCAAGATCATAGAAATGAACC
>JAQFVV010009072.1:0-17843 GCA_028023455.1 Epiperipatus broadwayi | reverse complement strand
GATTTTGCATATGCTTAGATTTGCTTCAAAGAAAATGTTGTGCAAGTTAAAAAAAATAGATAAATGATTATAAAGAAAAGGAAAGTAATTTATTTCTCTTTTTTTTTTCTAAAAGATATTGTATTTGTTCGTACATGGTACCCAGTAGAAGTTCCAACTTTCTATACACCGCTGACTAATTTACTTTTACCACTTGAAGAAAAAAATAAATGGCAAGGAATGCATACTGTTGGACAATTGCGCAAATTGAAAGGTATTCGTAATGAGGCAAATCCAGATTCTCTTTACAAGGTAAATCTTTTCGTAAACTAATTTAATGCATGCTTGATAATTATGAATATTATTGAAACCTAATTTCATTTTTTTTTCCAGCCTATTGTAAGAAAGCCTTTTATTTCACGGCAAGTGAAAATTCCAAAACAATTACAGAAGCAATTGCCATACAAAGATAAACCAAAGTTTCCTCCAAAGAAGAGAGGAGGAATAGAAAGAGTAGCTGTAGTGTTGGAGCCTAAAGAACAAAAGGTAAAAAGTATAACAATTTTTACTATTTTGTTGTTGTTTGCTTCCACTGACTTTTTTCTATTTTCTTAGGTAATGAAATTGATGAAAATGGTGAAAATGCTCCACAAAGCCAAAGAAGAAAAGCGGTTGAAGGACATGAAAGACAGAGTAATTACACATAAGAAAAAGTTAGAAGATGAGGAATTAATCAGAATTCAGAAGCAAAAACAAATGAAAAAGAGAATCTTTGGAGCTATTCATAGGCTTCAAGCTAAGAAACATTTTAATAAAACCTGAAAATATTTATAAAATATAGTACAAGACTATGTAAAAATAAAAATATTTTGTAAATATACATTGTAACAAAATTTCATTTTTATAAGATGATATTCCTTTATTTTATTTCCCTTGTTTTTGGGCTATAGTAAATAATTGTTTTACTACAAATATCCTACACATAGACAGAGATTGGGAAATTTTACTTTATACAAGTTTGAATTTTTCAAGTATCACATTTTATAAATTACCATTTTTATTTAACAAGTATATTTAATTCTGTTTTTATGTAAAAGATACATTCTTGAGAAATCCATATTAAAAAAAAAAGATAAATTAATCCCTATGGAAAAATAAATAATTGATTTCAGATCTTTAAAATCAAAAAAAAAAAATTATGTCCTTTTTATGTGCAGTTTATATTTTAAAAAAGTATACATAAAGTAGATTAACATTTATATAAAAAAAAAAAAAAACAAATGTTAATTTTTAAATACAAAAATTGATATATATGCATAATTTCATTATATTCGCTATTATTTTCGTTTGTGATTAAGAAATGAAATGAAGATAAAATTGTAATTGTAATATCAGTTTGCATAAATTTTATTTCATTTTTTCAATTAAATAATAAAATGCTTAGTTTTTAAAACAATAGTATACAAAAAAAATATTTCCTAATGGAAAATTTTTTTAAAAATGCAATCATACAAATAAATTGTTAGTTTTTTCTGACTGCTTCAGTCACCATGTGATAAAGTCGGAATGAAAGGCTGATATTATTGCACACATTCAAATAAAATCAAATATTAAGCTTTACTTTAACATGTGTACCAGTCTTAAAAATAAATTCTAAGATTTTTTTTTAATTAAAAGCAATTTACTAGAAAAGTAAATGGGAATATTTTTTATTAATCTTAAAATTAACGGAAGACTTTTAGAAGATAAATTTGTTGGGTTATGCTAGATAAAAATGAATGATACAGAATTTTTTCCCAGATTACAGGCTGTCCTTCCTCAACTCTCCTACCTAATTGGTTTTTGAAACATTTATGAAAATAGAGCAATATAAAAAAAAAATCCCAAAAAGTATTTTTAAAATATTTTTTAATGAGGTGAGCATATACATAAATAACAATATTGATTAGTATCTGGTATTTTCTTTATAAATTTATCAAAAGATAGTTGAATTGTACTCTTTTTTTCTTGATAAAAAGTCTGTAACATGCTGTGCCTTTTTCTATTGACCTTATATGAAATAGTGATTTGTATGAAAGTCAAGGACCTCTCCTCTATATAAAATCAAATTTCATATTTTTAAAAAAATCTTTATAAAAACAGAATTGGGTATATTAAAATTCAGTCATCACATAATAATTTTAAAAAAATTATCAAAGATTTTAAAAATCTATTGATATTGAATTAGTATTTAATTTAATTATTAGATTTAATATGGATTGATATTTAGTTAAGATTTTTTTCAGAAAACACATAATTATTTAATAAATGCTAATAAATTATTGAAAACCTATATGTAAATTTAAAACATTCAATTAAAATTGTTTTCAGCAATTTTAAGTTTTTTAATGGATTAGATTACTAATATCAGATGTCAAGATAAATGATAGTTATTTAAATCATCTTAGATGCAGAGAAAGTTATTTTTGTAACAAAAAGCTGATAATTTGTAATCAAGAATTGAAAGAAAAAAAATTAATACAACTAAAATAATGTTTAACCATCAAATTTATATTGCTTGAGACTATTAGTTAATTTTTTTTTTAAAAAATTGAGAAAGTGGATAACTGAATTTATTTTGTTATAAAGTAAATAAATGAAAAATTAAAATTATTTAGAGAGCATGTGGTGGGTTTAATATTGGTTGCCCTTATGCTTTTTTTCTTATACTTGTGAATACGCCCTCTCACTTCTAAAATTAAATATAGGATTATGTATTACTAAATGAGGCAAATAAATGAATGGATTCAAACGAACTTGGTATAACTGGCATAATTGTAAAATAAATAGAGGGACTGGACATAAAGCAAGGAGAAATAGGCTATTACTAACAATGATCAAATATTATTGTTTGATCAAAATACCTTAATGCATATTTATTACAATTTTAGACAGCATGTGTATATGTAAGAATATTTTCATAGGCTTTTAGGTGTAATCTTTAATAATTTCTGAATTTTTTAGATAAATTTCAACAATAATTGATATTTTGCTTGATTATATCGCAACTGAAATTTATTTTAAAAATACATTGAGAAATGCTATTAAAATTATATACACATTGAAATATTCAGTATATATATATATATTTTAATACAACTATTGCATTTCTAATTTAATTATTCATACAAATTTAAAATTCAAACTAATGTTTAATCTTAGAAATGATATTAGAATACTGAAATTTTAAGCAACTTAATATTATCTACTTTGGTTAAACAGAAATTTATTGATATATAGAATTTAATATTTTCAAGAAGGCCTCCAATTAAACTTGCATTCACTTCCAATCCAATTTTCTAATTCATAGAAATAAATTAATATATTGTTCTTTAAACTACAACCTAATTTGACATTTTCAGTTTGAATCACTTTTTCAAAAATTACATTCTTCGATGTAATAAATATATAACACAAAAACTCTATCAAATAATGTAACTTATTGTATATGTATAAAATGTAACAACTAGAGTAGAAAATATTCAAAAAATATTAAACAATAATACTATTTTGCCAAGCGCTTTCAATACCGTGTAACAGATTTACGGTGACATATTGAAACTGAACATTTAATATTTCAGTGCTTGGCAAAGTAGTTTTGTTTAATATTTTCTACTCTAGTTGTCACATTTTATACATGTACAGTAATCTTCAATATAATAATTTTTATTATGAAAAACTAGTACTGGCTTATGAATTTTTTACAAATAAGCTATTAGCCACTACCACACTAGTTAATGATAATTAATTAAGATATAACATGAACAAATTTTCAATCTTATGAATTTTCAAACTTAATTATCAATTTTACAAATGACATTATAGTGAAATCTAGAATTATTCTGCAAAAAAATTTAAAATATCAAAATAATTCAATTTATTAAATATGTTCTTATATTTTCTTAATTTCATTTTTGTGACTTAGGAATTTAAAAATTCCATGAAAGAGATGATCATAACAAATTAATCAAAATTAAATTTGATGATGGGAAATGGCACAACTTATTTCAGATTTTATATATTTTGAATGTCTATCCTTGATTACGATTTCTCGTCAAGAATTTATGGAATTTGATAATGAAATCTGATTTGATATGGCATTTGAATTTTTTTTAATATAATGACAGAATTTATGTATAAAATTTAATACTGACCAAATTTTATTTTGTCAAAAAAAAAAACTAAATAGTCTAAAATAGTTTAATAAATATAAGAAATTTGTCTACGTATATTTCTTTCAATAATATCACTATCTGAAAGTATATAATAGAACAAAGTGTAGTTACAGAAAATATCACAAGCAAAACTCACTATACGTATTGCCACACACAGCATGCTAGAGTAATCAATGGATGCCAGAAGGCTTGTGCATAAAATCTCCATCTAGTGACTACTCATCCAATATCCCCAGACTAGTTTCTGGCTTGTGGCCTTCATCAGTGAGGAGCCTTGGATTTGAGAGCGCTGCACTAGATCCAAGGCATCCATTGATTACTCTAGCTTGCTGTGTGTGGCAATACGTATAGTGAGTTTTGCCTGTTTTAAAACAGTTATACACAAGCATAAGAAGTGGTGGTCATGTGATATTTATTGGCTTACAGAAAATATTTTAAGAAAGTATAATTTTAAAAAAATGATTTAATTTTTGCAGATGTACATGTAAATCTTGAAACACAAAATACTGTCACGGATTTCTCTAAAACTTTTAATTAAGGATTTGCATTGGTGATACAGATTTGGTCCTTTTACAAAACAAACTTTCTGAGCCTACAATATATATGCATAAATATATGAACATACAAATTAAGTCTTGAGAATTATTTTGCTTATTTTAATCTGATTTTAATTAATTCAAATATAGCAAAATATCTTGCTAATTATATAACAGTAAAAAAAGATAAAGCATTAATATTTTTAAAGAACTTGAATTAGTATTTTCTTATAACAATTTTTTAAAAAGTAACAGAATTTTAAAAAAAAAAAATCCTATTTATTCAAGATTTGGAAAAATAATTGCAATTTATTATTGTATGTTACATTTTAAAAGGTTTTCAACTTCCTCTAACTGATCTCTAATGGGTATATGGCCTTTTCTACAATTTTTTTTTTTTAAATATTAGGTGAGTGAGAAATTCCAAATTTTTTGGCAACTTATTTTAAACTATTGCATATAATTTTTTTGATTAATTTCTGCCGTTAATAATTTATGATTTATCATTACAGTCTTGTTAATAACAACCATTTAAAATAGCAAAATCTAGTTCCAAAATTAGGCTAATTTACATTTATGAAAATGTTTTTTTTTTTTTTATATGAAAGTAAAAACATTTTTTGTATTGACTTACATTTGATGTTAAACATATTCATTAGTCTTATTTTTGCATTTATTTACACAGAAATTGAAATCTCTTTCATGTAAATATTTTGGATTGAACAATGTTATATTAGATTTTACTAATAACAAGTAAAAAGACTGATTCCATGAAATTAAAAAATAATTTAAAATAACAAATTCCTTTCTCATATTCTGATAAAATCTTTTTAAAAAAAATCAAACTGTTTATAAAAATATGAAAACAATTCAGGAAATTATATATATTTAATTAAAAATTTCCTAATACATAAATTAGATATAAATACATTATCAAAAAGAAATGTCACTTTATAGATTTGAAATTAAAAGGTTCAAATACTATTGAAATGATTCACATCTGCATGCATCTCCATAACACGCTACTTCACAACTTGTCGTTCCAATCCGAAGTCTCACTGCAGCTTTCTGAATCCCTTGATACAGAACCATCTGAAATTATGTCATAATCTTAAATTTTATTTATTAAAAAAATATACATGTAAACATGATTACAAACTAGTGTAAAATATATTTTTTTAAGAAATTTTTTTGTTCACATTCTATTATTATAAAATTATTTAATTAGATATTATTTATGAGAATGTATTAAAATTTTATTTGATAAAAAATCATTTAAATTATTTACACTTTCAAGAATCTTGGAAATAGTCCAAATTAATAGAGTACCCAAAAATATAATACAAAATAATGATAATAAAATTAGAGAACTTTCAAATTTAGAGAAATTTTTGATTTGAAAGAATATTTTTGAAATAAGATTTATATAACAAATGTTTAAAAATGGTAATGTACAAAGTAACACTTTTATCTCAATATTTTTTTTTAATTACTACTTTGATGGCAATTGGTATTTATGTTTATGAATAGATAATTTAAATAAGAATGCTTACATGATTTCTAACATTAAAAAAAAATGCTGACTTCATTGAGTGGATATCTCAATGCCACATTCTGCCAGACACCAGTTAGTAAGGATTTGGCAGAGATCACTAATTGTAATACACATCTATTCAAACACAACCACCTGTTATTTAGGATCACCACAACTCAAAAAAACTTTTAGACAAAAATGTATGATATTCCTTATTTTCATTATTACTCTAATCATGGCAAATTTGAAGATATTGAAAAATAGAGTAATGAATATTTGCAAGAAACCAAATTTGATGCTAGACTGAATGCGTCTGCTGCATCCACAAACTTAAAAATTTTATAACAGTTACAGATAAAAACCAACCCTTAAGAAAATCTGTATAAAACAAAATGCACAGAAATCTAAAAAGGATTACCAATTTTCCTATTTAATTATTGTGAATGCTTTCTGAAATAAAAAGCACATAACAGCTTGCCCATTTTACAAACCTCTAATAAAAAGCCAGAAATCGGTCTTGGAAATAGAATAAGAGATATTCAAAAGACATGCTAACATCAGATAATTTAGTGCATTATAATAATAATCTAAATATAATAAAAATTTCTGATTTTGGAGTGGGGGCATTAACAAGTATCCCACATAGAGAGAAGAGACCAATAGCATACTCTTTTAGAATAGGATTCAGCAAATAATATGATGAGTCATTTTGTTTAAATATCATCCCCAATAAAAGAGCTCCAAGGAAAGATGAAAAATGAATTTCTGAATGACTGGATATATTTAAACAATTTAACAAATTTCTAATATTTAAATATTCATCATATACAATAATTACTATTCTGTAATAAGGATGAATTCAAGAATCATCATTATAAAGTGTATTTTTCCCCTCCTAGAATCATTAAAATATTTATTTTCGAATTACAAGAGAAAATAAAAAAATGTGTTTATTATGATAAAAAGAGCCATGAGATTTGAATGCATGCGACTCGTGAGCCACAGTTTGCAGACTCCTGTTCTAGAATATTATCAATAATGAGAAAAACTAGTCAGTTCTACAAGAAAGCCTTAGCCATTATATTTGGAATAAAAAATTTTCACCAATATTTAATTGGGTGGGTTTTAAAATAATTATGGATCATAAACTATTGCTGGAATTTCCATTAAATCCTCACTAATATGTGAATATTAAAGTCTGAATAGATTGCACTGAACCAAAATTTTATCAGAATACTGTATTATATATTGAAGTACAAAAAGATTATAATTTTCCACTTGTTCTTTTATGCATTAATTTATATATATAATACCATTCATTCCTTTACATTTGCTTACAGTTTCAACTGCCAACAGATGTCGTCAGAATTGTAAATTTTGAAAAAGTAGAAATATATAATTATATTATAATTAATGCATGATTAAAGCTATAAAGAAATAATTAAAATAATAAAAGTAAATTAAAAGATTTAAAAGTCATACAAATGTACAATAAAATATATATTAAAAATATAAAACAGTTTATGCAAAAGAAATCAAGAATAAAAGATTATTTATAAAATTATTTAAAATGTAAAGGAAATATAGTTATTGCGTTCATTGGAAAAATTGAATTTTTTTAAATCCATATTTTAATACAAGTATATTTTATGTACTTGAAGTCCAGATGTAATATTGAGGATTTGAACATAGACTTTGCTTGAAAGTCTGTGTTCAAATCCTGTATATTATATTAAATCCATAATGTAAAATATTATATATCATGTTTTATAATTATATATAAATATGTAGTAAGCACTAATTATATGATCATATATATTTGAAAACTGTAGCTCTGATGATGACTGCTGGATAATTGAAACTGTAAGCAAATATAAAGTAATAAATTTTATTTTATTAGATTGAATTGTTAAGTAATTAAAGAAGATGAAAATGTTATTATGTAAATACTGAATAAACTTCAGATTTAAATAAGTGATGCATTATCCAGAATGCTTTGTAAAGTTGAAGGGAAAAATACAAAAGTAAACAATTATTTACATTTGGAATAGCTTAGGGATTCTCTTTGGACAAAATCTAATTCTGAGTATATTATTAATAAATTGGAAAAGGCAAGCTAATCTAATAAACCACTAAAAATCCTACCTACAGTTTTCATGTGTAAGAGCAAAGTTAGATAAGAAGAAAGACTGTCTCTTTGAATAGTAAGCAATAATACCTAACTACCAATGACATAGAGGTAATGAAGATAATTTGTAAATGTCTCCTAGAGGTAGTAAGAATGAAAATTCTTGTCATGCTACATATGATGATCAAAGGTCAAAGCTTTTATAAAGAAATTTATTCTAAATACTGATTGAAACACGTTCGCATTGGGCAGAATACACTAGTTCAGAAGAGAATAGTGAAACTGAAAAATCTTTTCGGATCATAGATCCTCCAAATAAGGAATCATTTATTTGACAAGATATTTTGGAGATTTTGTAAAAGAACTGAAAATAGTGCATGATTTTATATCCAGATACAAATGAATTGCAGAGAAAGCCATCTATCAATTAAAATAGACGGGTAATAAAGCAAAAACATTGTACATGCATATAATAAGTCAATATTATAACTGTAAGCAAAATCACTAGCAGAGTTAATGTTGAGTTGGAAATGAGTAATTGTACTATATATTAATACTATGTAAGGGAAAATTGGAAGTGGTGATAAGGAATAAATGATTCTTATTACTTAAGAAAAAGCCAGAGGTAATAGCCAAAAAAGGATAGTTTGAGAAAAATCTGAATGGAAAGTTTATCACAAAGCTACTATCAGACAGTATAGAAGTACAAAGAAAATCTGGGAGCTACAAAGTTACATAAAACATTTTAATTAAAATGAATTGGATAAAATACTGCTACCCATGAAAAAATAAAAAAAAACCATCAAAAGTGATTCAAAACCAAATGACAAAGAAATCAAAAGAACAATTGCAAGAAATACTATATAGGAAAATGAAAAAATCTACATTCCATTTGAGTGTTTAAAAGACAACATGATATCAATCAAGAAATTCTAAATTCACTGGAGTATGAAGATATTGCCATATATTGTAAATGACAAAAAATAATATTGATATTTATTGTAATAGTAAATAATTTATTTCCATAGCATGTTGGTAATTAATAAAAATAAATTAATTATAACATTTATTAATTTTAATCTACATGCAGGAAATAAGAAACAGATTAAAATCAAACTCATGGATTAGTACATTAAGAATATTTGGTAAATAAAAATTAATTTAAAAAAGAAAAATATACTCTAGTGAACATATATATAAAATAACAGAAAAAAAAAAAATAGGTAGACTGCTGGACCAATTACTGAAGCTGCTTCAAAAAAGGGAAACTAGTTGGTCTGGGACTCTACTCACAAAATAAGAGATTTAATGTAAACTAAAAATCTGAAAGTGGGCGAAGTATAAAAGGCCGCTTCAAATCTTGATTATGTTTTATATATGCCTTATAAAAAAATGCTGTAAATATGTAAAAGCAATAATTATAGAACCAATTAATTATATGATAATCCTAGTATATAAATCTAACATGGGGAAAAGTGTTAATAAATAGCTATTAGCTAATTAGTCCAGCATTGACAAAATATAACCACAAGAGATAACATTACACTATTAAGAACAGAAGCATATATCTAAAAAAACTACTATAATAGAAAAAAAAAAATCTAAATCTTCATTAACCACATTAAATGACTGATTTCCTGTAGTAAGATAATCTTAATTCTGTTTGATTGTTCCCAATTATTTGACACTTTGTGTAAAAACATAACTCACTACTATCAAGCAATCTGCACAGTTTGTAAAGATAATGATTTATAAGTATATTAAAGTGAGAAATGGGCCACCATTTTACTTCTATGTCATCAGGGGATAAATAAAGTGATACAGCAGTTTTTAAAATACACCTGGGTCTCATTTTATGCAGTAGATAGGTTCCTCAGAAAACGCGCACAAAAGAAATCGCACAAAAATAGACTTGATTTACCTTGAAAAATGGGGGATATGTTCCAGTAATTTTCAGAATTCGCATAAAAGCAAAGCAACAAGGGAAAATTACTTTAAAATTTGCTTTAAAAAAATAAGCAAATAAAGTATGACTAATAAAAAATTTCAAATATTTGAAAAAAATTAAACAAGACAAACTTTTTTTACGTTTTTTATTAACTACAGTATTTAATTTTTCATACATATTTTAATCATTATCGCTAGCATTTGTAAACTGGTAAGAAATCAGATTCGATGTGATGTATTGTGGCTTCTCCTTAAGCGAAAGCAAGAATCTCTCAGCAATTATGCCCAGAGAAACCTGTTAGCCACTTTATTTTTATTCGTGATGTGATGTACAACTCGCGCCACTTTCAGTCTTCTGCTGTGTTAATGGTTTTCTGTTCTATATTAAAAAAATGAGATGCAATCAAAACAAAAAGATTATACATTATCATTAGAAAGATTATTTTCAATTTATAAAATCTTCGTTATTATTTATTTTAAAACTCTAAAAAAATATTTCTGTTAATAGTTAACAAAATACATTTTAAAAGTTTAAAATTTTTGAATATTTATTGCAATATTTTATATGTACGTATAAATCTATTATTATTTACTCATTAGTATAAGTAGGTTATTTATATAGAAGCTAAGTTTCTAAATACAGCTTCAGGCCATATTCACGTTAGCTGCAAATATAACGTTATATTTTTGAAAAAAAAAAAGTATTTCAAGTGAAAATAAATTATTAATAATTTAAATTTCTTGATATCTAATAAGTATAATGAAATATGAAAGATATTAAGAAGAAACGTGAATCGCATTAAAATAATCTGCATAAAACGAGACCCAGGTGTATATATAATTTTTACAATGTATGATATATTATAAAATAGCATGCTAAACTTTTCTTCTACAATTCTGAAATAAGAATATTTTAAAAAAAGAAAACTCAATAGTTGCGAAGATAACATTAGTCACATATGTTCAAAGCATAGATGGCAGATTTCACTTAATTACAATGTATTCTAATCCTGCTTCAAATTTGCAAGATAAATTGGTTCGAGGAAAATGAATTTGGTTAGCATATATCAAATAAAATAAAAATAATTGAACAATTAATTAATGAGTATTAGAACATTAAGATGATAGTAGTGTAATAAAAATAAAGATAACTCCAAGTAGAACTAATTTAACAAGATTGCTATAATTTATTTATCTGGGGAAAATGCTATCTGCATAAACACTACCTTAATAGCAATCAATATGAACAAATAAATTTTTTTTTAAAAAGATGCTTATTAAACTAACTTAGATGGATTCCCCCCCCCCCCCAATTAAACATTTTTGCTTTTATAAAAAATACAGTAAATATGAATATCCCAAAGAAAATGTAAACTTTGAAACAAATTCGCCTGCTGAAAACTATTAATCTAAGCATCTATTACTTTTTACAATTAAAAATTATGGAAAAATTTATCAAATACGGGTAGTATAAAATTGCATTTACATTAATAGACTTCTTTTTAAATCTACAACTTGCACATTGAAATTCAAAATAATGAAAACAATGTCAGATAAGAAGACATAAAAGTAATTCTATTCTTAAGAATTCTAGATTTTAGAGGGGTTTTTTTTCCTCATGTGTCATAGCATCAGCCGGGAAGCGAACCCGCTAACCCGGGACAACTGCTTGTAAAGCAGCTGTTGCTGACCTCTTGACCACCAATGCTTGACTAGATTTTAGAGTTAAGACTTTAAAATGCCAAATGTATCTGTCAACTTCCACATATCTTTACTGAACTTAATTTGCATGAAGGAAAAAAACAAAGACACCTACTTTACTGGTTCAGTAAAACACAAAACAAAAACATGTTACAAGTGAAATAAATGCAGTGCAGATCACTATGAATAATAAACTTTTAATAATGAAGATATGTTGTAAATATGATCATTCTACTGAAAAGCCATGTGCTTAAAGCAATTGCTAAAATGTCAAGAGTCTTAAAAAATATTCTATATTTAGACAATCTATCATACATATTGAGACATTACAAGTATTTATAATATCTGAGATGGATATTTAAGAGAAATTACAAATGACATAAATAAGTCATGGTAATGAGTGATAGAAAGTACAATATTACTGATGTCATGGAAAGAATTATGAGACTGAAAAAAGCTGAGTAGATATATTGTTAAAATAAATGACAATAGATGGGCAGTTAAGTTCTAAATGGATCCAAGAAATTGTATATCAGTGAATGAGTAAAAATTTTATTAGAATTATACAAAGAAAAGAAATTGGAAAATATGGATTAAATTGGAAGAAAAATTAATCTTGCAATACTACCCCCCCCCCCCCATTAACATATTTTAAAATTCTACAAAACTACATTTTAATGCTTACCAATTTATTTGAACTGTTTTTCAAGGCACTTGGTGGTGGTAATGAGATGATTTAGTATTAGTTGTCTTGGCAGATCTTGAAGCTTTACCAGAATGAGTAAGGATATTTTGACCTCGCAATGCTAAAAGAAAAAATAATAAAATTAAGCAAGAATATGAAACTAAAATAAATTATATTAATTTTATGATTGAATTTTCAGTCTTGAAGGGGGTTACAAAATATTTAATATAAAAATTATACACCAAAGTGGCTTTCCATGTTATGCATTTTGCAAATCAAAGCCAGTAAATGTAAATCAACAATAGTAATGTAGATAATAATAGACAATGGCATTAATTGGTATATTTTAAATTTGAAACATTAATGGCTTAATTATAATGTATTATAAGCAACAATTATTTAATTTCTGCTTACAACAATATACATTTGATTTACAATCCCATAGCTTTTAATATTCATAAAAAATTATAAATATATTTACAAATTAATGGTCTTTATTTTATCAACTAGATCTTAATTTGGCTTCATCACTTTATGCCCATTCATATGCAAGCCGTTTCCTTCTATGCTATACTTTACTCTCTTCAAAGTTTTTCCTTTAGTTTTTGAATAATTCATGGTTATTATTCTGATCCTTCATAATCTGTCTGCCTAATATATTTACAGATCGTATTATTTCTTTATCTTTACGACAAATATGAAGTACTAACCTTTATTCATAAGTTTGTTTCAATAGCTTCTTAAGATTATCCTTTCTTATTTTTTTATTATTATTTAAATGGATATTTCATTTGGATTTGAAATGAGATTAACCACAATATGCAAGATATATATATATATAATCATTAATATTTTTGCTTTTTAATTTATTTAGATAATGAGAACAACCAATACCTAAACATCACATGATCATCTGAGTTCAGATCTATATGATTATATAAGCTAGTGAGCTTGGATTGAAAATATTGTATTTTCAATTTCAGACTCATAGTTTTGTAGTTAAGTAGAGACAAAAGGTGGCTGCTGGAGGGTTCCATTAGATTCTAAGATCTAGATGCACTGCTCTCAGATCCAAGGCTCCTCACTGATGAAAGCCACAAGCTAGAAACTAGTCTGGGGATATTGGATGAGTAAGCACTAGATAGGGATTTTATGTACAAACCTTGCATACATTGGTTACTCTGGCTTGCATTGAGTGGCACTATTGTATGGAGAGTTTTTGCCTGTTTTAACAACCAATACCTAATATATGATCAGTTGTTTGGAAGAATATTTAATTCAAGAATATGAATAGTTGACTCATCATAATAGTTTAATTCAATCAAATAAAGTGAGATTTTTTTAAAAAACTTTATTCAGATGAGAATGGATCCTGAATCCATCAATCTACCAATGTAATAAACTGTAGACAGCAAAAAAAAATGTATATATCTATTTTTAACTTCACCATCCAAAAGTTAACTAATGTCTGTTTTTACAACAAAAAAAAAAAAAACATGCTTGCATAACTTTTTAAAGATTAATAATAGTATTATGTGAAAACATGCTTCTTCTCTATGTTTCCCACTGTTTTTCTCATTTACATCTATTGGATGTGATGCGGTGCACTGTGGCTTCTTCTTTCTCGAAGGCCGGAATTTCTCAGCCACTATGCCCAGAGAAACCAGTTAGCCACCTTTCCTTTCTATTCCCCACTCTAAGATTTTCCCATATTCTTCTCTATCCCGTTCCATCCTATTTCCACAACATTATCTTTGTCCACTCTATGGCCTTTATATCTAAATCCGCTTTATCTTTTTCCAAACTCAGCATAAAAACCAAGAACCCACTTTCTGTATAATCACTTTGTTTATATTTATTCTCCCACAACATTATTTGCACCTTTCTGTTTGTAAGCATTTACACTCAATTAACAAATGCCTAATATTTTTTATGCCTTCCTTATACAACTTGCAGACTAAAGCACTCACATTTCTCCATTTATTTGTACATTCCCTTATTGCTAATGATCCAGTTTGAGCTTTAAATAGTAAATTGTTTTCCTTGCTATTATCAAAAATTAATTTGCACCCAATATTTCATTTACTTCTATATATATTTGAACTCTTTACTCTCCATACTAGTTCTTCAACTCCCTATTTTTTATTAACGCATCTATTCTTCTATCCCATTCCTTGCCATTATAACACTCAACAATTCTCCTAACACAATCATCCCACTTTTTGTATAAGTATACTGACATAAAGTCTTTATCCAAATTTTCTGCAAACAGTACTACCTTTCTCACCCATTTTGTTACCAGTCCTTTACTCATAACTCAATTAAATACTAATTTGGCTATTCTCTTATTATTCATAAATTTCTACTGAACATTCATTTTAATTTTTTCATCTCTCACACAAAAACTTGATCTTCCCATTTATCCTTGAATTGCCTCCTTTGCTGACTACACATCTGCATTTAATACATGTCTTCCTACTTCTCTTTGTACTTTTTCTAAGTAATTAACATCTCTTTAGAAACACAATGCATCATTACCATATATTAACCCTGCTGCTGCTACTCCCTTCCATACAATTCTAGCTACATCATATCTATTATATGAAAACCTTGTTAATTTCTTTATCAGTCCTTTCTTTTCTTCACTTCATTTATCAATTTTTTCTCCCATTCATCCAAGCAATTTCTCTTGATTACTTAAGACGATTCTCAAATAGTTATACCTATTCATCACATTTAACTATATATCCCCCAATAAAAATTCTTTCTATTCTCTTTCCAGAGCATTTATCATCATTACTTTTGATTTTACTTCACTAAATTTAATCCCCATCTCTTTATCCACCCTTGCGCAACATCTTCAGCATAACTTCTCTATCTTACCTATGAAAGTAGGGATAATATAGAAGTTATATTCTGTGCACAAGAATATATTACCAGCAAATAAAAAACCTGATAATATATACATTCCCTTGCCATCTATTAATGGTATCTCTACCTATCTTCTTAGTTTTTCTATTGCTCACTCCATTTCTCTCAAATATAACAAAAATAAAATAGGTGAGATAAGGCATCCTTGCCTTAGTCTCACCTCACTTTTAAATCTGATTCTATATTTCTTAATTGATAAGTATAGTAATTATTTTCATACACTCTCTTAATAAGATTCACTAAGCTCCATTCATTCTCAAATTTACTAAATTTTCCCATAATCTCTTTCTACTTACTCTATCCTATGCCTTCTCTATATCTATATAACTGTCTACCCTACTCATATCAATAAGTTGTGTGACTACAAATAAACTATCTCTTATACACCTATCCGATCAAAAACTTTGCATTTCTCCCACTGTATTATTTTCTTCAATCCATTTTGCCACTCTTACAGCCACTATATATGAAAAAACTTTATATAACATTGATGTTATCACTATCGATCTATAATTGTTTAACTTTCTATGATGCTTATTCTTTCCTCTTGTATTATTCCAGCTATCTGAAAATTCCTCTGTGCCATCTTATTAAAACATGATAATAGATTTGATTTTAAACTATTTCCTAAATTTATCACCATCTTTCCCTGCCCATCTATCTAAACCTCTTGCCTTTCCACTTTTCAATTTCTTCTCTGCATCATTCAATTCATTTTCCATAAATCTAATATTTCCATTACTATATGCTTTTATATTTATTATCACTCTATCCTTCACATCTAACATCTTTTCTATATCCATTATATACTTATTTAAGATTGTCTCTAATTCTTCTCTAGAGCTATACTCTTTTTCCTCATCATCTAGTAATACTCTTTTTCCTCATCATCTAGTAATACTATTTCTCCCTCCCCTACATTCTTTCTTTTAATATATTTCCAAAATTTTTTACTCCCATTTCTTCCACTTTTATTAATATCCTCCAATAATTTACTATTTAATTTCATTCTCTCTCTATAATTATCTATTTTAGCCAACTTCTTTTTTAAAAAATATTTTTCCCATTCCTTTTATTAAAGATCTATATGGTTATTTCAACTTACTTTAGCTTTCCGAACAATTTAGTCAAAATTCAAAAAATAATAAGAATAAAAAAAAATATATGAGTAATTAATATTGCTTACCAAAAGGTGACTGAAACCCTTGTGATGTGCTGACACCCGTGGAAGATCTATGAGATGATACTAATGAATTGAACTAAAATATACAATATATCTTATAAATATAATTTTATAATTATTAGACATTTTTATTTTATAATAAATAAATAGATTGATACATTATAAGAGAATAATAATTGAATCATGATAATTTTTTTCCCTTTTTTTTTTCAATTGTTGACTCTAATTATGAATTACAAAATGTACAAGTAAATTCTGGGGGGGGGGGAGGAATCAATCAAACGGCAATTTACTTATGCAATGGAAATATATAAATCTTTTTTTTTGTTTTCATCTGCAACTATTTTTTTTAACTAAAATAGACATTAACTTTGACCAGCAATTCACTATACCATATTTATTCTATTCTAGTGCCATCTATTGTAAATTTGAGTAATGAATGAACACATTGGGAGCACTCAATTCCAAGCACCTGAATATCAAATATTTCTCTATACCATCATCTTTATAAAAAAAAATAGGTAGGCAAATAAAAAATTTATTTTAATTTCTTTGGGAACCAAAATATAATTACCATAATAAAAGTTAAATAATTTATTTAGAAACAAATTTCCAAAATTATTATATAAAAAAACCAACCAAAATATTCTAAAAAATATTTTGATTAAAATTAATAAAAACCATGAACTTTTTTGCAAAACATAATTTTTTAAAATCAAGCTCTCTGTTTCTTAGTTTTAAGCATAATTTAGGCTCAAGTATTAACTTTGTTTCATATTTGTTTTTTAAATATAATGTTGAAAATCCCTTTTTTTATAAAGAGTTGGTGTGAAATGGCAGTACAGAGATAAAATGGCGTAAAAGAGCTCACAAAGGCAATAATCAATATAATGGAGATGGTGTTTTAATTTATTTTTTTATACCAGTTTTTCATTATTTGAACCAATTATTTAAATACAATTTTTCAAAAATTGTTTACCTTTCATGTATCACCAGTAGTACATG
>JAQFVV010009071.1:0-17849 GCA_028023455.1 Epiperipatus broadwayi | reverse complement strand
TTTATAGCTTCTTAGCTAAAAGAATGTTGTCACATATCAATACAGACTCAACTTGCCACTCTGCCACAGAAGAAGCAATTATCCAACATTTTCTCTTTAATTGCTTATCACTTCAAATATATTGAACTCCTCCTCCTCCTCCTCCTTCTTCTTCTTCTTATTATTATTATTATTGTTGTTGTTGTTGTTGTTATTATTATTATTATTATCATCATCATCAACCATTATCAATCCACTGCAGGATGAAGGTCTCTCAAAGTTCAATACATCTTCTCTGATCTTTACTTTCTCTTCTCCACATCACCCCTGCATACTTTCTTATATATATAACACTAAGTCGCAATAGCCTCACTCACAATGCTCATCAACAGCATAGAGAGAGGATTTTCCCCAAGCATTAGAGCAACTATTTTTCATTTTATTCACTCTGGTTTCTTAAGTGCAATTTCTCCTTTAACCCAACCTCAAAAAAACTGCAGTCACATTTCTGAGATAATTTAAATTATGGATCAAGTCTTTGTATCTCTAGATGTATATGCAGCCACATGGAGCTTAATAATCTTACCTACAACACTGTAACCACTAATCATTTGAAATTAGGATATAATCTTTGCTTTAATACCTAATACTTTTATTAACTATATAGTTTTCACATTTTAAAAATTCATATATAATTAACCAGACATTTATTCAAACACTAACTCATAAAACTAGGCTAAATTTAATAGCATAGCTCATATCCTAATTAATTGTCTGCTACTTATATGCAATTATCTTTGAATCTGATATTAGTAACACACACACACACACATATATATATATGTAATAATATTATAATTTGATGGCTGTATTTCTTCAATAATTGAATATTTATAAATACAGTAATTAGATAGATGTAAAGTATAACTTTAAAAATTTTATCTCATTTAAAAGCACTTTTGACCATCTTTGTCAACTAACGATTCTGAAAAGCTAATCTTCCCACCATTCAGTGATCTTAATGTTTGTTGCTTATCTGTTAAGTAAATCTTATTTGTATTTGTATATAGTATAGCTTCCTTTATTTTCCTTTTGTTGTTTTTTTTCAATTTGGAATATACAACAAAAGGAAAGTAAAGGAAGCTATGCTAATATACAAATACAAACAAGATTTAATTAACAGACAGGAAGCAAACATTAAGATCATGAAATTGTGGGAAGGTTAGCCTTTCAAAGTGTTAGTTGATAAAGACTACGAGGATAGTCAAAAGTGCTCCTAAGTAATGTCACGTTATATATGACTTGCTTTTTTAATTATTAAAGTTATACTTTATATATATCTAATTACTGTATTTATAAATATTCAATTATAAGATTATATATATGTATATAGATATGTAATATTAATTCCTTCAATAAAACTAAAGTATAATATATATATATATATTTGGTATTAAAATATCAAATATAAACTATTTAATCACATACTTCATCAATAAAGATTATGCTAATAGTAAAATATACCCGGGTCTCATTTTATGCGAATTTATTTAATGTGATTTTGAAGTTATGCGCATTCTATGTTTCTTCTTAATATCTTTGTATGTGGTTTTCTTTTATGTGATAAAAATTATTAGATCAGAATCGAGCTCGATAATGCACTATTACTTTAAATATTATATATTTTGTACACTCACATCATATTTAAAGTAATAGCATATTATCGGAGTTCGACTTTCATCTAATAATTTCAATATTTTCAGATATAATAGTACTGTAATAGATTTTATGCAATAAAGAAATTCATAATTCACTTAAAGTCAGGATTTCCCCATTTTATATACACACATTAAATTTTACAAGATTATAATGTATATCTGTTCAAACGTTATAGATGCCTATACTATGTATATTGTTGTTTTTGCATTTTAAATCATGTTCTATTTTTGCTTTTTATAAAAAGAGTACGTAATCAATTAATCATTTAGTGTCCGCAAGTTTATTTTTAAAAGGTGAATAACAGCAGTGGGCACAATTAAATTTGACAATTAAAATCTGATTTCTAATTGTAATTAACAATTTAAAAATTACATAACGTGATCTGAAATCAATGTGATGTGAAACGATGAAATTTGATTTTTAAATGGAATTGAAAATTAAAAAATTAAAGACAAAAATAAGAATTTAATTTTTAATTGTTTTAATTAAATTTTACCCAACAGTGGTAAATCGGTATCATTTTATTATCGTAAGTCTAAGTTCTTATTTTTATTTTAAACTTTTAGTTTACCCTAATGGAGAGGAAAAAACACCCAAGAAAATGAATTTCTTTGGAAACAAAAATTTCAATTTTAGATCGCTTAGGGAAACGGGAAGGATCAACAGCGATTGAAAAATGTTTTGGTTGTATTTCCTTTTGACTTTGTTTAAGGAGAAGCTACAGTACCTCACATCACATCACATCATGACAAATCCGATGTCTCAAATAGTGATAATAATTAATGATTGAGCTTATTAAAATGTATTAGTTTAAATCAGATTTGCCCATTTAGGATTGAATTCCATGTTTTCATAGCTGTGTATGGATCGGAAGTACTCATATCTATATCTTTTGCTTTTTTAAATATCTTCAGGAATGCAGATTGTAAGTTTTCAATCATTTCTTTTTGAAATACCAGCCTACAGCGCACAGACCAAATACAGTGGTTGATTATTGTTGCAAGATGGATTTGAAAAAACAAACCTCTGCCTATTGTAGTTTTAAGATTTGTCTGATTTGTATTTCCATTGATTTTTTGTTGAATATACATCCTAAGATTGTTTAAGACTACACATTCTGATAGAAAGTGCTCAGTAGTCTCATCATGACAATGACAAAGAGTGCACATTGGATCAATATTCAGCACTCTTTTGTAATACAAAAAGGCATTAGTAGGCAAGGCAAGCAGACTGGTCTTCAGCAGAAAGTCCACAAGCTTGGGTGGTAATTTCTAGAATTTAGTCATCCTAATTAGTCTTTGATTACTAATTGAAAGACAACTGGAAATCCTTTGCTTTTGAGAGTCAATAAGATCATACAGCTCCCAATATGACAGTTTTGTTTTAAGTAGATTTGCAGATGTTTTGAGGTTGTTGATGATGTATGTAATCTGTTGCTGAAACCATATCAGACGTCTTTTAGGAGGCGGGCGGTCTGTGGGCAAAATTTCTTCTTTTGGTAAAGGGCATTGAACCATTTCATTGTTATTAAAGATGTTATAAAGACATTGTGGGTCCGCTGCAAGCTGAAGATAAAGAGTGAATGCATTGAAAGACCATTTAGCCTTCTGGGTTTTTGCAAAATTCTAAGACTAATAGCTGGTGTTCGGCCAGCCCAGCATAATTTCCTACATGCAGTCTCTACTTTAGTAATAAATTTTTTTGTATGAATAATTCCTGCGAGATAGTATATCACTTTAGGAAAAACCAAAGCATTTAAAAGAGCTACCTTTCCAAAAAGGGAAAGGTATACTTTTGATAAAGAATATACTTTTATTGTTAATTTTTTCAAGCAATGAATCTTCTATTTCTGGGCGCATCATTGTAGGTGATTTTGAGAAAATGAAATCCAAGAAATTTTTGGGGTGTGGTCAAACCTCCCTGAGATTTCTTGACCTAAAAGAATTGACCACATTGCTGATTTCTGACAGTTAACCAGAAGACCAAATTTGTGAGCACAATGGTCTAAAAAGTTGGTCAAGTTTACTCAATTCACTATAAGATGGTAGGAACACCACAACATCATCCATATAGGAGATGTGTGAGATTCTTTCATTAAGCAGAGGAATCGCTATACCAAAAAATGGGTTTTCTATACCCATCAACAGTGGGTTGATGTAGGCAGTGAAAAGAATTGCACTCAATGGGGAACCCTGTGGATAGAAATGAATGGCTTGGAATCCTTAGAGCATCACGGCCATCTAATGATAGATGTACTTCCCGATTATTAAGCTGGATTTTCACTTATTTGAAGATATACAGCTGGCATTCCCATTTCTTCAGGACACTGAGCAGGACTTCAACTCATACAGAATCAAAGGCCCCTACAATGTCAAGCTGAACTGTGACAGGGCTGGGGATTGCCTTGTCCTTCGCACATGGTCCAACCAGAAGGCTAAAAACGGGACACAGCATCAGAAGTTGAGGCACCCTTCTTCTGGGCAAATTGATAATGAGATAGTTGTCTAATTATATTATCCTGAATTTTGTCCCTTGCGATGCTTTCAATGGTCTTTACCATTAATGGGGCCATCAAAATAGGACGAAGGTTGTTGATTTCTGGAGGCCCATCATATTTTTTAACAAAAGGAACCATGGAAATGGGATATAAATTTTCAATTTTGTGACTTCCTGAAGCTATATGGTTTATCATGCTCATTATAACTGAGACTGTGAAATGTTCCAGATGAAGCAACAGGAATCGAGGTATTCCATGTTGTCCAGGATGTAACACTATCTGGAAATGACTGAAGTTTGCAGACAATATCATTTTGCAATCTCATGTTGGGGTGAGTTGTTTGTCACAAAGGTTCTTCCTTACAATTGTAATACCTATAGGCTGCAATTTTCTTTTATAATATTCCCTAATTTTAATAAGCATGGGAATGCCAGTGTATTGCTTGTCATTTATCTCATTTAGTATCCACAGTAATAAATTTTACAAGATTAAAATGTAAATCTGTTCAAACGTTACGTATGTTGTTTTTGCATTTTAAATCATGTTTCTATTTTTGCTTTTTAAAAAAAGCGGTACATAATCGTTAATCATTTAGTATCCGCAACTTTCTTTTTAAGAGATGAATAACAGCGGTGGGCACAATTAAATTTGACAATTAAAATCTGATTTTTAATTGTAATTAACAATTAAAAAATTACGTTAATGTGATCTGAAATTAATATCATGTGAAACGAAGAATTTGATTTTTAAACGGAATTGAAAATTAAAAATTAAAAACAAAAATAAGAATTTTAATTTTTAATGGTTAGTTTTAAATAAATTTTGTCCAACAGTGGTGAGTCGGTGTCTTTTTATTATCATAAATCTAAGTTCTTATTTTTTATTTTAAACTTTTAGTTTACTCTAATGAAGAGGAAAAAACACACCCAAGAAAATGAATTTCTTTGGAAACAAAAAATTCTCAATTTTAGATCACTTAGCAAAATGGGAAGAATCAACAAGGGATTTGGAAAACGTTTTAGTTTTGGGCAAATCCACTTATAAGACCAATTTAAAAAAAGTGAAGTTAGCGCTAGTTGTATTTTTCTCTTGTGATAAAACTGATGTCTCAAATAATGATAATGATTAAAATACAGTACGTGTATAAAAAAAATGTAAATTACGCATAAAAATATATTGTTTTGAATAAAAATTAAATATTGTAGTTAATAAAAAAAATAAAAAACGTTTGTCTTTTATCAATTTTTTTTAATTTGAAAGGTTCTATTAGTCATATTTTATTTTCCTATTTTTTTTTTTTTTTTTTTTTATGAGAATTTTAAAAGTAATTTTAAGTTGTTGCTTTGTTTTTATGCAATTTTTGGAAAATTACAGTATGTATCCCCCATTTTTCAAGGTAAGTCTATTTTTGTGCGATTTCTTTTGTGCGCATTTTCTGAGGAACCTATGTGCGCATTTTCTGAGGAACCTATCTACCGCATATAATGAGACCCAGGTGTACAAATCGAATTCTAAAAAGTGTATTGTTTAATTACTTTTCTCAAAAGAAAAAATAAAAAAAAGATTGTTAGCAATTAAATAAAAGAAATTAATAACTATAAATGTTTTGGCAGAATTATTAATATAGTTGGGTTGGATATGTTTTGAAACAAATGATAATAAATGAGGTATTTAAATTCTTAAACTGGATCCTGAGAAATAGTAAAAGTCCAGCAAAAAATATGTGATATATATGGATGAGGATGTTTTCTGGTATTATGTTGAGAAGAGAAGCTATGGATTAGAAAAAATGAATTAAATTTGAATAGATCTTCATCCAGCCATGGATTAATAACCATTAAAAAGATATGATGATGAACTGTCAATCTATCATTGATGATAATTGGAGTAGGTCTCTATTGCCTAGACAGCATAACCTGATTTTAAATTGAGAATTTAATATATATATAATTAGAAAAGCTTATACATCTAAATTAATTCCAAGCTGTACATTAATTTTTTTGCCTTAAAGCAGGTTGGAAGTAATCAGGCAAAAAAAAAAAAGGGTATGATAAAAAATGATAATACGTTATTATCATTGATGACAGTCTGGTATTGCTTGCTATTCCATTATTGTAACATATTCTACTATTTTGAATATGAAACCATACTATAAAATATTGAAGCTTCTTATATTATTATAAAATATGTTCTAAAATAGAAAATTTATTGTATCATGATATTTGCCCTGCATTATGGGGTGTTAGAGGTGAAATCACAGCCAGAAGCTGCTGAAATGATCACAATTAAGGCAAAGAAAAAAAAAATCATAGATGTCATGTGACCTCTTGAAGGTTAAAAAAAAAGTTATGATAATGCAGTATTTTTTTTATAAACAGCTTTAGAAAACTTGACAATTCTATGGACAAAAAAATAAGAATGATAATGTAAGGTACAAATGACCACATTGAAATAGTCCTAATTAGCTATATAATAAGATAATATAGTTTTAAAATGTGTAATTCATAGAAATGTTATTGATAAAACAGAAAAGTAAATGAAATGGATTATCATCATAACATATTGGACAAATACTATCCATACGATTGTTGATGGTTAATGTTGGATTTGACAATGCATAATAATAATTATGATAATTAATACTAATAAAAAACATTTTAAAAGCAATCTGGATAATCAAGCATAAATTATATGATGAAATAGGAATCTTCCTCTTTGTTTTAGCTGATAGTTTTCAACTTTTTCTTTCTGAAGAACAAAATTTTATTTTTGCAAAAATTATATCAAGTGATTTGAGAAAAAAATAGAATGAATTGATGCTTAAAATGTGGATAGCAACAGCAAACTATTTAGATATCTAAACATACTTTTGCTTGGGACAGAAATCAACATTGGTTGTACACCTTAAAACAGGGAAAACTCTCTATACTTATTGCCACTCAGTGCAACCCAGAGTAATCAATGGATTCCAGAAGGCTTGTGGATAAAATCCCCATCTAGTGCCTATTCATCCAATATCCCCAATATTAGTTTCTGGCTTGTGACCTTTGTCAGTGAGGAGCCTTGGATCTGAGAGCACCGCACCTAGATCTTAGGATTTAATGCAACCCTCCAGCAGCCACCTTTTATCTCTACTTAACTACAAAACTATGAGTCTTAAACTGAAAATACTATAAAATTTTCAATCCATATAGATCTGAACACAGTTCAGTACTTATACATTTTGGTGTCTTTGGTTCTTTAATAACCATATCCACCACTATCCTATTAGGAAGGATTGGTTTTAAGCCAATAAACATCACATGATCACCATTTGCACAAGCCTTCTGGTATCCATTGATTACTCTGGCTTGCACTGAGTGGCAATAAGTATAGAGAGTTTTGCCTGTTTTCATAACAGTTATAAGCAACCATAAGAAATGGTGATCATGTGATGTTTATTGGCTTAATTGTACATCTTGTTAGATATTAAAAAGTTTCTATGTTCAAGATATATATATATTTTCAGTACTTGTGAGTTTTCAAGTAAACCAAGATGGCATCTCATATTTTTTTTTATAAATGTATAGTTTTGAGAGCCTACAGTCTACTGAAGATGTGTTGGTTGTTAAATTAAAGCAAAATTAATGAAGTGCTAGATTTAAAAAAAAGAAATAAATTTCATTAAGAAGCTTTATTTCATTTTTTTTTTTACTTACGATATGGGAAGTAGTGATTTGCTCTTAACATTGTCATAGTTTGGTTCAATTCAGGGTGTTTCATTTTGTCCGCAGTTTTTTTTTTTTTTTGGTAAATTGTCATAATGATACAAATTTGGGACCTTCCTGTCACAGAGTGTGATGCAATGGACTATTTCCAAAGATATGGAATATTGCCCTTCCGAAAAGTAGGCATTAAAGTTATAATATGATTGCACTCTGTTGACATGAATAAAGTGTAACTATTATTTTTTGTTTTTTCCTTTTAGAGTTAATCCAAAAAAAAAAAGAAAAAGAAACTGTAAATATTGTAATTAATTTTTCTACAATAATTCCTTTTTTTAAATAACAGTAATAAAAAATAAAATGTAGTCAAGCATTGGTGGTCGAGAGAGTCAGCGCGATTACCTTATAAGCAGTTACTTGGATTGCGGGTTCGCTTCCCGGCTGATGCTATGACACATGAAAAAAAAATGTAATTATTAAATATGTTTCCTAGCAGGCTTTGGAGTGGGGGGGGGGCAATCTGTAAATATATCAAAAATATATTGCCATCTTAGTTTATTTCAATACTCACCAGTCCCATTTTTTCATCAATTTTTCTCTAATTCGAATTTTGTCATACAATGTTATAGCTGAAATACACAGGCTTATATAACCTACATCTATATAGTAATAGACAGGGTATGAGCACAGACTTTCACATGACCCACCACTCTCCACACTATCTCATAACACTGATACACCTGAACACACATATGTTGAAAAGATAAATAATCACCAATATCCGTATTTCATGCTAAACCAGCAATCATCAGTTGGTCCAGATTACCATCTCTACACATATATGCTACAAGTGCTCAGATATATATTAAGATAGCAAATTCTCCTACTTTAATGGACAGGCTTCAATCTACTCCACACTACAACTCTTCAACCGTCCATCCAATTGAAAATCTGATGATGGAACGCTCAAAGGCCATCCTGAGGCCAAGATTATTGTCACACCCATGTTGACCTAAAGTCAATCTGACCCCTCATGTACAGGACATAATCCATTAAATACATATACAAGGGATAGGCAGACATCTCTAATATGTAATAGCTGAAATACACAGGCTTATATATACCTGCATCTATATATGTAATAGACAGGGTATGAGCACAGACTTTCACATGACCCACCACTCTCCACACTATCTCATAACACTGATACACCTGAACACACATATGTTGAAAAGATAAATAATCACCAATATACGTATTTCATGCTAAACCAGCAATCATCAGTTGGTCCAGATTACCATCTCTACACATATATGCTACAAGTGCTCAGATATATATTAAGATAGCAAATTCTCCTACTTTAATGGACAGGCTTCAATCTACTCCACACTACAACTCTTCAACCGTCCATCCAATTGAAAATCTGATGATGGAACGCTCAAAGGCCACCCTGAGGCCAAGATTATTGTCACACCCATGTTGACCTAAAGTCAATCTGACCCCTCATGTACAGGACATAATCCATTAAATACATATACAAGGGATAGGCAGACATCTCTAATATGTAATAGCTGAAATACACAGGCTTATATATACCTGCATCTATATATGTAATAGACAGGGTATGAGCACAGACTTTCACATGACCCACCACTCTCCACACTATCTCATAACACTGATACACCTGAACACACATATGTTGAAAAGATAAATAATCACCAATATACGTATTTCATGCTAAACCAGCAATCATCAGTTGGTCCAGATTACCATCTCTACACATATATGCTACAAGTGCTCAGATATATATTAAGATAGCAAATTCTCCTACTTTAATGGACAGGCTTCAATCTACTCCACACTACAACTCTTCAACCGTCCATCCAATTGAAAATCTGATGATGGAACGCTCAAAGGCCACCCTGAGGCCAAGATTATTGTCACACCCATGTTGACCTAAAGTCAATCTGACCCCTCATGTACAGGACATAATCCATTAAATACATATACAAGGGATAGGCAGACATCTCTAATATGTAATAGCTGAAATACACAGGCTTATATATACCTGCATCTATATATGTAATAGACAGGGTATGAGCACAGACTTTCACATGACCCACCACTCTCCACACTATCTCATAACACTGATACACCTGAACACACATAGTGACAATAATCTCGGCCTCAGGGTGGCCTTTGAGCGTTCCATCATCAGATTTTCAATTGGATGGACGGTTGAAGAGTTGTAGTGTGGAGTAGATTGAAGCCTGTCCATTAAAGTAGGAGAATTTGCTATCTTAATATATATCTGAGCACTTGTAGCATATATGTGTAGAGATGGTAATCTGGACCAACTGATGATTGCTGGTTTAGCATGAAATACGTATATTGGTGATTATTTATCTTTTCAACATATGTGTGTTCAGGTGTATCAGTGTTATGAGATAGTGTGGAGAGTGGTGGGTCATGTGAAAGTCTGTGCTCATACCCTGTCTATTACATATATAGATGCAGGTATATATAAGCCTGTGTATTTCAGCTATTACATATTAGAGATGTCTGCCTATCCCTTGTATATGTATTTAATGGATTATGTCCTGTACATGAGGGGTCAGATTGACTTTAGGTCAACATGGGTGTGACAATAATCTTGGCCTCAGGGTGGCCTTTGAGCATTCCATCATCAGATTTTCAATTGGATGGACGGTTGAAGAGTTGTAGTGTGGAGTAGATTGAAGCCTGTCCATTAAAGTAGGAGAATTTGCTATCTTAATATATATCTGAGCACTTGTAGCATATATGTGTAGAGATGGTAATCTGGACCAACTGATGATTGCTGGTTTAGCATGAAATACGTATATTGGTGATTATTTATCTTTTCAACATATGTGTGTTCAGGTGTATCAGTGTTATGAGATAGTGTGGAGAGTGGTGGGTCATGTGAAAGTCTGTGCTCATACCCTGTCTATTACATATATAGACGCAGGTATATATAAGCCTGTGTATTTCAGCTATTACATGTTAGAGATGTCTGCCTATCCCTTATATCATGTATTTAATGGATTATGTCCTAAAACATGAGGGGTCAGATTGACTTTAGGTCCCAACATGGGGTGGTGACAATAATCTTGGCCTCAGGGTGGCCTTAAAACGTTCCATCATCAGATTTTCAATTAAATGGACGGTTGAAGAGTTGTAGATGTGGAGTAGATTGAAACCTGTCCATTAAAAGTAGGAGAATTTGCTATCTTAATATATATCTGAGCACTTGTAGCATATATGTGTAGAGATGGTAATCTGGATCAGCTGATGATTACTGGTTTAGCATGAAATACATATATTAGTGATTATTTATCTTTTCAACATATGTGTGTTCAGGTGTATCAGTCTTATGAGACAGTGTGGAGAGTGGTGGGTCATGTGAAAGTCTGTGCTCATACCCTGACTATTACATACAATGTTGAAAGTTTTACTATTAAATCTGTAAGCGGTATTTAGTACAGAAATATGCTCTAGTTTAAATTTTCTTCTATAGTTAGTTTGAGTGTCTTCAAAATTTATTAAAAAAGATTATTAGTTTATCTGATTTTGCCAAACATAAAATGAAGACATTTGTTTATGAATTGTTAATATATCTTTTTGTTAAGTTTTGTTCCTGTTTTTTTTTTATATAATATTCTAAATTTTTGAATACCCTACGATCTTAAAGGGGAGTTGTGGCACAAGTAGTGATACTAGAAGATTTAACATCAGGTGAGATCATATTATATATATGTGCTTGACAACAAAAAGATATAGAGTTTGTATATTAACATTTTCCTTTATATTACTTTGCCTTTTTTTTTAAAAAAAAAAAAAAAGAGGAAGAGTTTAATAAAAGAAATATATAATATTCAAATCACCCTTCCAAGCTTTACGATATTTCAGCCGAAGCCCTCGGTGAAAAAATATAATTATATTAAATAACACCCTCTGTGAATAAATAAATATTAACGCTGTATGGAACTAAATGTATATGAAAATAGAGCGGAGATGACCAAATTTTATCCTAGCCATGATATAATTAAGCCAATCTATCATAATATGTTAAGAAACTATAGAATAATACACTTATCTATTTCTTATACTTTTTTTTTTTTTCATGTATCAAAGCATCAGCCGGGAAGCGAACCCGTAAACCCGGGCAACTGCTTGTAAGGCTGCTGTACTAACCACTCGTCCACCAACGCTTGACTATTTTTTTATACCTTTTAACGTAAATAAAACTAAATTTGCTAAATGTATGGTTTTCAAATGAAAATTGAATTTAAACAATTTATTGTTTAGTGTTTATATATAGCCCATAACTGTAGATTCTAGTATTGAGTGCCAAAGCACGAAACCATGGTCAGAGGGTTTGGGGAGAGGTTCCTGACAGAGATATTTTAAGTGCTGGCTCTGGCTAAGCATTTATCATAAAGCTTGTAGAGGAATTGGCAATCCTCATTGTTTATAACTTACAAGCTTAAGAGATAGGGTCATGTGATCTATGACTCTTATTTTGACTATTTATAGTCTCTGACATAAGTCTTATGCAATTTTATATTGTTAAGACTACTAATATATGGTATGGCTGAAGATCTATCAGCCCCATATAGCTATTTGAGTTGGATAGCTGGGTTTAAAGACATGTAGATGTCTGAAAATTTCAGATTTTCCACTCAGTAGATAACTTTTAGTTAAGTGCTTGGCTTTGGGTTGGTATTTTTTGATATATATATATATTACATGTTTCTCTATGATATTTTAAATGATTTTTTTTTATCGACAATAAACAAACTGTTCAGACAGTAGTGCTACCCAATTCAAGCTTTAGTAATCAACGTCTGCAGGAAGGTTTTTGCATAAAATTCCTGTCTAGTGCCTACTCATCCAATATCCACAGACTAGTTTCTAGCTTGTGGCTTATATCAGTGAAGAGTTTATGTATCTAAGAGCACTGCACCTAGATCTAATGATCTAATGCAATCCTCCAGCAGCCACCTTTTACCTATTTAGTTAAGTATAAAGCTAGGAGCTCAAGATAAAAACACATCAATGTTTTCAATCTAAGTTCATTTACTTGTATAGTCATATAGATTGGAATTCAGTTCAGCATCTATACATTTTGGTATACTTTGTTTATCAAAAGCCACAGTCACTATCATTCTATTGGCAGGAATGGTATAAAACTAACAAAACATCACATGATTACCATAAGCAAACTTTCCAGACTGTAGTGCTATACTCAGTGCAAGTTTTAGATAATCAATGGTTGTAGGAAAGTTTTTACATAAAATCCCCCATAGCCTAAAAACGATTTACTCGCTGATGAAGAAGCTTCCAAATAAACAAAACAAATTTCGCTTAAAACTATTAAATGGGCCAAGCGCTTTGAGGTTTGCCCTCATATTCATGACCGACGAAAGTAATAAATCTTTACGTAGTGTTATTAAATAACAAATATGCAAATGTAAATGCAAATCAGTTTGACCATTTTTTGAAATGGAAAAACACGTGTCGCGTCTATTGATAGAATTGTTGTCACAAACAATAAAGTACGCCTCTTTGATCTTTCTTTTACAGTCGTTGGTTTCAGGGCATACAATCCTGGGGTTGCCTGGTTTGAACACATGGCCAGTCTGATTTCCATGTTTCCGAAATATTGAAAAGTTATCGCTGTTCTTTTTGCTCTTCTATAGGTATACAGAGTGTTGAGCAGCTCTGTTGTGAACAGTGGCCTTAGTTTCCCCATAGTATATGGCTTTGCATCCAGCCTGTGGAAATCACCTGGGGTGTTTGAGATGGGTCAGTTCTATCCTTTGAATTATTAATGAGTCTGTTAGAATTAGGGGGAGTACTGAAAACCAACCTTAAATTCCCCAGTTAAAGTCTTTATTATCTGTTGTGATACTTTGGGAATATAAGGGAGTGTAATTTGAGGCTTATCCTTATTTTTGTGGTTAGCTATTAATTTACTGTGAAATTGCTTAATTTTCTTTGCAATTAATCTGTAGCTGAAACCTACGCTAAGCAAATCTTTTATATAAATTGCGATGTTGGTCTTTCTATCGGCTTCAAATTTACATAAATTTTGATTTCTAAATAAAACGCATTGAGCCCTGCGAATTTATGTGCAGTAGGTGACATGGATTTCGGGTGAGTAAAGCCTCGGATCTCAAGGGGTTTAACTATCATACTATAATGTAGATCTCTGTTTTCTCTATGGACCAGCAAATCCAAATATTTAAGCTTCTGCCCTTCGTTCTCCCAAGAGGTGTTTATGATCAATTTAGATTGTAGTTGTAATTCATTTTGAATATTGACAATTACATTTTTTGGCGCTGCCATAAATACATATCGATACATAGCGCACGTAAATTAATCCAGCAATGTTAGCAGTGTGTTTAACAATGGTATGTTTTTCAAAAAGTTTAAGAAGATGCTGGATATTATTCCACTTGGGGAAGACCCATAGGCCAACCTTCTTTCATATCATACCAACAACCCTCAAAAGTTATAAAGATGTTATTGTCCAACCAGTAGAGGAAGGATAAAATGAAGTTCATGCACTCATTTGGGCAATGCTTATTTATTAATTCTTTGTGGATGATTTCAGTTGACCATTTCCTATTAATCGATCCATATAGTTCGGTCACGTCCATGGCTGCAGTTACAAAATTCTGAGTCTATTAATATATCCTTGATTCTTCTAACAAATTCAAATGAAGATTTGATGGTGAAGTCACCAAAACCCACACAGTCGACTAACCACTGATTTACCAGCTTGGCCGTTTCGAAATAGTGCACACCTCCAAAATCCAACACTAAGTCTTAAAGGTTCTTGGGGTTTATGTAGCTTAGAATTGGCAAACATTCTAGGTGGCCTGATAGCAGAAGGATAAATCCTATAATATTCTGCTCTCGATATGCCTTTATCTTTGTGAGCTCTAAGAATTGTGGAAATGAATTTCTCCCTATTCAGCTTGCCTATGGGATGATGGTGACTGTGGTTTTTGATAAACTGGGGACACCAAAAACATATAGATGTTGAACTGGATTCAGATCTTTATGACTATACAAGCAAATGAGATTAGATTGAAAACATTAATATCATTTCATCTTGAGCTCCTAGCTTTATAGTTAACTAAATAAGTAAAAGATGGCTTCTGGAGGGGCGGCATTAGATTCTTAGATCTAGATGCAGTGCTCTCAGATCCAAAGCCCTTTACTGATGAAAGTCACAAGCTAGAAACTAGTCTGGGAAGATTGACTGAGTAAGCATTAGATGGGGAATTTTATGCAAAAACCTTTCTGCATCCATTGATTACTAAAGCTTTACTGGGAGGCACTTGTATCTGAAGAGTTTGCTTATTGTTAATAAAAGCTTGTGTAAGCATAGGAAATCATGGTCATGTGATATTTTGTTTATTTTATTTATCCTTGGATTTTTAAAAATATATTCAAAAGGGGAAAATATAAATGTAAATTTATCACATACCAGTAACATATAAAGATAATTTTAGGATCATTGGATAACTCAGATTAGATATTATTATCTGCTATTGGGAAACTGTATAAAAATGATATATATATATATATATCAAGTCAGGATTATGAACCAGATAAAGATAATAAATGAAATAAATCTTGAGCAAAGTTGTCATTTATATGCAATATGTTTATATATATATATATTTTTAAATATTGAAGTTTTAAAATTAAGTTAAGTATTCCATGATTTCTTGCTATGTTGAATTATGTAAGTTGGAATTCTTATTCAAAGACATGTTAATCACTAGCCATTGTACAAATAATGAAAATTCATTTTTAATAAATAAAAAGTAAGTAGTGGCCGTATATCCATATAAAATGTTCACACAGCACAAAAATCCAAGTACTAAAGGTTATGTTGACTTATATATCATATTTTTGTATTTAATATGTGATAAAAATTGTTTGCTTTAAGTTTAGATTTACATAAAAAGAAATCTACCTGTGTAAGATATGAAATATCTAGGATTATTTTTAGCAGGGGATTTAGGTATCCTCACTAAAAGAAAAAGGAATGTGTTGCTCAATATCTCTGAGGAATAGAAAACAAGGGGCATATTAAAATTTAAAAAGGAGACTAATCAGTAAAAAATAGAAAAATACTGCATAGTAAAATCAATAATAAAACAAAATGGCAGAATTGAAAAAGAATTGGATAATAAAACCAATATGAAAAAATTAGCATTATTTGCTTATAACAATGGAAACATAATCTTATAGAAACAAATAATTATATCATAAATCATTTATGGAAATGATGCTGCTAACTTCAAGAAGACACATACCTTTGAATTATCTTTGGGACCTTTAATAATCAAGGACAAATTCCTAATATCCACTCTATAAATTTTGGTTATTGTAGTTGTATTATTGTGTGATTATTCATTTGGTAAAGAAATATGGTTTGGTTGCTCTTCAACAGATATCAGCCAATGTCATGGTTTATTATGTTTTTACATCTTGAGATTAAAATCTAGAAGTTGTCTTATAATTTTTAACTGTAAAATCAGTTGAGTTTTCTTGAAGCCAGAATGAATGTGTGTATGATTGGTTATTTTAAAATGGATATCTAACAATTTAGGACAAACAAAACTAAAATTTGATTTTAATTTCATCAGTAGCTAAAAAAGATGATGCTAAGAATCCCCTGACTTTGAATCAGGTGTCATAAAATAATATGAATCATTTTTTAAGTGAAGGAAGATGGCAAGAGTGAAGAATTATCTAATATTAAATGAAACAGTGTTAGTTTTTTGTAAATTAGAATAAGAAATGATGATACATTTAATTTAAAAAATGGTTACCATTCTTTACTACAAAGGCAGATATATTGGAAACACAAGTAGAATAGGATTCATCATGAATAAAAAATATTAAGAATAACATTGTGAAGACTGATGGGATATCAGATGATGTGGCAACATTAAATATTCAAATTAATAAAAAATATGCAAATAATTTAGATTTATGTCTGAATAAATTATCACTATGATGAAGTAGAGGATTTTTATATGAATCCAAAAAAATGCTTTTATCAGACCGAAAAACATTTTAAAATTGTTATGGGAGACTTTAATGTTAGAATTGGTAAAAGACAAGATGAAAATGAAGTTGACAAATTTAGTTATAGAGACAGAAATGAAAGAGAGCACAGACATATGGAGTTCACAGAAAAAGAAAAAATTATATATTATGAATCCTTTCTTTGAGAAAAATGCTAAATCAAAATGAACATGGAAGCATGAAAATGAAAGTACAGAAGAATTGGTTATTTTGATTAAGAGAAAATATGTATTTCAATACTGTAATGTTTACAATAAAACAGGCAAAACTCGCCATACAGTAGTGCCATTCAGTGCAAGCCAGAGTAATCAATGAATGCCAGAAGTCTTATGCATAAAATCCCTCTCTAGTGCCTACTCATCCAATATTTCCAGACTAGCTTCTAGCTTGTGGCTTTCATCAGTGATGAACCTTGGATTTGAGCACACTGCACCTAGATGCTGTATGGAGAGTTTTACTTGTTTGAATAACAGTTATAAACAAGCATAAGAAATGGTGATCATGTGATGTTTAGTGGTTTAATGTTTTTAATAGTAATCATTAATGAGTAAAATGTTAAGATATATATTAAAGCAAAACTAGAGAGAACAAACATTATTTAAAAAACAGTATTAATAGTTGATATTACTAACCTTAAGAAACACTCCAATTAATTGAAATTAAAATTTGAAAATTATTTTAAAATATTAATAAACTGTATTGGCAGTTCAAACTCAACTGAAATCAATACAAAACTAATGGGTACTTTATTACTAACTGCTAAAATAATAGCTGGTGCAAAAAGTATCAATTTAACAATAAATTTTACTGAC